>JALLOX010000180.1:0-14238 GCA_036939695.1 Thalassiosira ordinaria | reverse complement strand
ACTCAAAAAATAATAGCGGTAAGAGGAAGAAAGGAGGTGGGAGTAGTGGAGGGGTGGCATTTACTCCAGAGGAAGGAGCGGTGCTGTTGCATGTGCATGGGGATCATTGTTTGGAGCATGAGGCGGAGCCCGTTTTGGATGGTGTGAAATATGGTGAGAGTTAGATTAATGCTCAACCTGATTTTGTACGAGATGTATTTTGCAAACAAGTCTATTCATCCTGCTTTGTTTGAACCGTATTTTGTGACAAAACCAGTGCTTCGGACTGACATTGTTTATGGAATTATATAAGCAGTTGATGATTTTATAGATCACAAAGAGGACACAGAAAAGTTTGATGCTAGATGTTCAATCAGCTTTGCTTCATGTGATGCAGACAGAGTTCACACACCAAAAAGAATTATTATACCTTTCACCTTCGTACACTTATTACAAACAACGAATAAGCCCAACCTTCACCAAGCTGGTGGGCAAGCTTTCCGACTAGTTATACTGGGTGGTTTGGGCTTGCTTACTGCTGATTGGGCACGAGTTTGGTATGGATGGATGAGCTTTTGAAACTATACAACTCACATTATTGAACAATTGGGTGGAGTTAGATTACAATTTGTGCATGAGAATTTCTGAATGTTGGAGCAATGGCGTCAGCAGAAAGCTCATGGCAGAATTATTTCAATAATTTTACAGCAAGATAGACTTCACCTACAACATGATGAAGTTGCTGTGAAATGTACGAGTAAAAATCCAGGAACTAAGACAGGTGTGATTTGGATAGGTGAAATGGATCAGCAGTCAGTTCGTTCCTCTGCTACAACGAGCATCATTCGATTAACCACTTTGTTACTACATCATGTCTCAGTACATTCATTACTTTCACTTATACATCCCTACAGCATACAAAACACTATGCTACATGACAAGGCCCGCATACAAAAGTCAGCTGGAAGGCTATCTAAGGCTATCCAGTTTAAGTCTCAATTAAAACATTCAGATTGTAGAATGTTCTCATGGTGAAAAGACATGCAGGACTAAAATCCAGAGCCTACATTCTCCCCTACTCAAGTCCCTGCAAAGATTCATAGTTGGGGAGCTATGAGCTTATTTGCATTTTGGATTTTGGACGGAAGGTTTACATGCAGTTGAAGTTGGCCCAGAATGTTGCAAACATTGTCATTATTTCAATCCGAGTCATCAAGATGCCAGGGAGGGACAAGGCTAGAGTCGCTGGCATAATCAAACTCTTCACATCCGTCGGGATCAACATCTGAATTAAGCTCGGGGTCATCAGGGTCCATACCCAACACTTCAGCCCTAAGACGACGAGCCTCACGCCTCTTACCCTCCCGCTTGAGCTCATCTATTCTGGCCCTTTTCTTCTTCTTGTCCTGCTTCTTTGACAACTTCATTGCATCCCTAGCCCTTTTCTTCGCCTCCAATTGTCTCTCGTACTCGGCCTTGGTGGCCACGTGAAGATCTGCCCCGCATTTGCTTTCCTTGCAAGGTTGTATGGTATGTTCGTTGTACTGCACATGGCTTGGATCTGTAGTATGCTCGCCTTCGAAGCAGTACTCTGGATCGGCCTCCTCGTCACTGTAGTGCCGATGAAACCGATAATCGGCCCCGCAACATCCAAGTGTGCCAGTGTACCATGCCGTCCCGTCTCGGCTGCCCTCAAAGGTTTCAGTGTCGTGCTCAATTATGCACTGGTTCGCATCATCGTTGCTGGGATCAAACGTCTTGTGGCAACGAACACAGTGCAGCTCCCCTCCTTTCAGTGCGCCAGCTGAAGCAGCAGCCGCTGTCGAGGAAGCGCCAGCGACCGAAGGTGATGGCTTATCCGACATGTCTAAACGTCTGGGTTGTTATTCTCTTGTCTCTTGTCTTACCTCTCCCTCTTGCGGTTTGATTTGTGTTGCGTTGCTTTGGGCAATAGCCTGTATTAGCCTTAAGCAAAAACAAATAATATCTGATAATTATTCACCCATCTGTCATTCGATAAAGTTAATTTAGATTTACATATCACTTAAATAGAAATAGATACTTTTTGCTTAGGCCTATCACTATCACCCTTTGGTTTGTCTTCTTTTGTCACATAAATGTTGCCGTTGCCATTGCCATCGTCGGCGGCTCTGAGCTTTGATCGGGTTGGGCTTAGACTGCTGTTGGCAACTCTATTCGACAGGAAGCAAAAGTGAGAGCATGGCAGGCAAGCGAGGAGGCAAAGGAGGTAGGAGGAAGCCTGCACGGAAGCAAAATAAGCATGGCAATAGTGAAGGAAAGG
The DNA here is from genome assembly GCA_036939695.1 of Thalassiosira ordinaria. Taxonomy (NCBI): domain Eukaryota; phylum Bacillariophyta; class Thalassiosirophyceae; order Thalassiosirales; family Thalassiosiraceae; genus Thalassiosira; species Thalassiosira ordinaria. The sequence continues at coordinate 11,957 of JALLOX010000180.1, read as the reverse complement.
AGCCATTAAGATTGAAACCACAGGGCAAAGATTCAGAGTCTCACCAAAATGACAGACAATCTACAACCTATGCTCAATCTCCTGAAATAAACGATCCTCCGGAAAATGACCCAGGATCGCATCAGCGTGAAAGACAATATTCGAGGAGTGCTCCATCATGGGACAAGTCAGATCCTCCAGGAGACCACGATGCAGATCCAGCTGATCGAACCACTGGCAATGAAGATTTTGTGGATGTAGAACATGAACGTGATTTGACTTATGAAAGAAATTTATCGATAAGCTATTCATATTCCTCCGAGGCATCAGATCAAAATGATGATTATCAACAACAAAGACAACATCAACCAAAAGTTTGGCAAGAAGAGGAGGCAAATCAATATCAAACAACGCTGCAGACTCAAAATCAGACTCAACAATACAGTCATGATGATCATGCGTTCACGCAGTTTAATATTAAACCACTGCATCCAACATCACATCATGGCAATGGAAAGCAACAAGAAGATGATTCTGACAGTGAAAGTGATGAGGATGAGGAGGCTCCACTATTCTTTTCACCCTCAAACAACTTCAACTCTGCCACAGACACTTACTCAGAAAAACACACCCAAGGAGTAGGCTGGGGAGTTGACTACCTGCAATCACGTGCCAGCCGTAAAGAGAGGGAACGAAAAGAACGGTTCGAGATAGAGCAGCAACGGAGGGCAAATCAAAATAAATATTGGTGGTGGGAAGATCACGAGGATGAGTGGGATGAAGTTGATTTTGATAACTATCATTCTTCGTCGTTCAAATGTCGCCGTATGGCAAAGTATATTGTGATGCTTTCTTTGGCTTTTACAGCTGGAATTGCATTCATGGCTCGAGGCAAACAACATGGAAATGGATCACAAGATGCAAACAGTGTTAAATCAGAGCAATCATCTTATCATGGCTCAGAGCCGTCCTCGAGATGGGGGCATAGGTTTGACGATGATGATGCTGCTCCTGGCATTGAAGTCAATGATAGAGTTGAAATAGTAGATGGCAGCAGTGACATTGGGACACCCAGATACCATAAGCACAGACATAACAGCAATCACTCAAAGTTGACACCGGAAGACAAGGCTTTGGGTGTTGAAAACTGGGAAGACTATGGTGAGTGTTATACGACTTTCTTCCTCTCAATTGGTTCATCAATTAGGACTTCTATGTGATTTTGTAACCAAGATATTGATGCTGTGACAGAAATGGAAGTTGCCCATCTTCTGGCAGATTCGGGTCCAGGATGGGATATCAATTCCAAAAATGGAGGGGAAAGCACTATTGATACTGCTGAAGAGGGTGATAATTACGATGGCTTCATGGAACATTATGCACAATTCACAGATCACTATGTACAATACTATGACAAATCTTCATCGAACTATTACTATTATCACAGAGAAACAAATACAACCCAATGGGAGAAGCCAGAAATTGCTGGGGGCGTAGTCCTGCTTGGAATTGCATATGGAACGGGAAGAGACTACATCATTGAGGAAGGAGGAGTCATAGAAAGCAACAACAGCACTAGTGATGAAATAGTAGATGAGAAAATTGAGAGTAGTGATGACGAAGATACTATGTCCATGATAGAGGAACACGTTCAGCAACTTAAGGAAACATCAGGCTTTGATTCTCAGGGAGTTATGGATCACTATGGAGAAACTTTCTGGCGCTGGAATCATCCGTATCGTATTCCTGAACGAACAAATGTAAGGATTGCCTCATCTCATTACAGTATTACCTTCTATCGCGTCTCATCATTGATGATCATATCAGGTTTGGGGTGGAATAGACACTCCTGTGTTTTGGCGCATCCCTCTTTCTGGTGCCACCACAGTGGAAGAGATATTTACCCATTGCTATCAAATGATTGTGGCGGGCACTACAGGAGCAAACAACGATGGCAAGTTAGTGCTCAGCAAAAATATCACTGATGTAAGTACAATGAGTCTAGCAATATGTTATATTAGCTTTTTTCCAACGAAATATATGTATTCAACTAAATTTTCATTTCTGACGAATGTTAATAGCATCTTTCAGTAGTGACACTGGATGATGGAGCTCACTATTTGAACATCGACTTAAACACATTGGATGGGATCCAAAAAGCCAAAAAGGCCGGTCTTGGGCATAGCGGAGTTGCAGATGTCATTCTCACACGCTTCCTTTACAATTCAGCGGAACTGTTCAAAGATACTGGCCATACAGGCAGATGCTTCACCATACTGCGACACCCCATTGATCGAGCTGTTGCGCTATTTTATAACTTGAAAAGGAATAGGGCAAAGGTCGTCGCTAATATGACAATAAACGATTATGCTAAGAGCCCTCTAGCAGAAAATAATTGGATGACTCGCATCATTACAAATACAATGCAAAAAGATCTTACACTAGAGCATCTGAATGTGGCAAAGGAGGTCTTTGGACGGAAATGCCTTGTTGGCTTCGTTGATAAGAACTTTGAAGAATCTATGAAGCGGTTTACGAAGTTCTTCAAATGGGAAACTGTCAAGAGCGTCAGTATACATCGTGCTGCTGAGCATTCAGAAGAAGAGGACATAGAAGAAAAGCGGCAGTGTGCAAGTAAGCTGATCAAAACTGGTGTCATCAGGCATCAGTATGCAAAACTTGATCAGTCATCAGAGACATGGAAACTCTTGAAGGCAAAGAATATGTTTGACATAGAGCTTTACAGATACGCTGAGGCGCTGTACTATAAGGTGGGTATCTGTTTTCTCTTTTGGTTATGATTCACATGATTTCTACTGATTGATTTTTGGTTCTTAATGGCTTCTCTTTTCACACGCATCAGCAAAATGTCGTATTTGAGACAAAAGAGTAGCAGACTTAGCCATCTGAACATTATGGTAAAAACAGCACCAGTTGTTGTAAAATGGCAGTGATCAGGTAGAGAACCATTGATGTGAAGGGTGAACATTGATAATACTCACGTTGTACTCCTGGAATTGCAGCCATGATAAAATACGGTAAAATTAACTTTGATGCAAAATATTACCCATAAAAGGTCAAAAATTATCCCAAATAGCTAACACATGTATCTGGGACTGCCTTGCTTTTGCAAAATAGCACCCTTGGTTGATCTCCAAAAGGAATATGCAGCAGACCAAATTAGTTATTGAAATGAAATGCGTCCAATGAAGACCAGCTAAAAGAATACAATAGCTGAAACCACACTTATCACGGTCGGATAAGTTCCATGCTCTTACTTGTGATTAACCTTAACTGGCTACTTGTATGGATTTTTCTTTCCAAATAACATCTACATCCGGCTGCAAATGATTGTCATTCATTTTCCCCAACGCCGCAAGCACTGTGCAAAAAGTCTTCTATACACTTCTTCTTCCTCCTATGCAGGTTCCTCTCGAGGTTCTACCAATATTTCATTAACAGCGCACCATTCTGGTTGAGAAACTGCATACACAACAGCCCTGCCAATGTCTGCTGGCTCAAGAACTTTGGCACCTGTTGGCTCACCATATGCTTTGAGGGCATCAGGGTCGGTTGATGTAGCCAAAAGGGGAGTCTCAACATTGCCTGGCTGGATACAGGTGACTCTAAGTCCAGAAGAAGCTGTTTCGGCTCGTAGGCTTTGTGATACAGCCTCAACGAAGAATTTGGATCCTGAGTAGATACCCAATCCAGCGAATGCCTTTCGTCCAGCATCACTTGTAATGTTGACAATGTGGCCCTTGCCCCTGGACAGCATTGATGGGAGAATTGCACCAATTCCATACATTGTCCCCTTGCAATTCACATCTACCGTTCTTTCCCATTGGTCCCAGTGGACATTTTGCATGAGAGTGAAGTACATGACACCTGCAACATTTACAAGAATATCCACAGGCCCCAAAGATTGTTCCGCCTTTTCCACCAGATTTTGAACATCAGATAGCTTTGTCACATCAGTCTTGACAATGACAGCCTTGGATGTCGTTCCACGACATTCCTCCATAACGATTTCCTTTGTCTTCTCCAATTCTTCAACACGCCGAGCGCCCATGGCCACATGACAGCCCGAAGCAACAAGAGCAGACACAATTGCTCTTCCGATGCCAGAGGATGCCCCAGTCACAACAGCAACTTGACCAGCGAGCGGTCCTGTTGCTGGCTCGCTACCGTTGGGGTCAAATGGAACCGCGTCGCCCGTCTTAACTCCAGCTTCACCCTTGGGCAAAATGGAACGGAAGTACGTCTCGTAATAGGATTGACTCACGAGGCCACCACGTTTCAAAGACGAGCCTATCTTTTCCAAAGTAGCATCAAAGACTGAACAATCAAGCCTTGGCACATTTTTCAGGTAGGATTGAGTGTCCTCCAAACCAGAAATGAACGAGAAGAGTGCCGTCACAGAATCGTCAGAGTTTGCTCCCATTGCAGCCTCTTCCAGAACCTTTGACCATGATTCAAACTTGACGGCTGGAAGATGGCTGCCAGAAGCACTGCCAAGGTATCGGAATACATCCTTAAATGGAGTGAAACCATCCTGGACGCAGTTCAACACCATACCCTTCCTCATTGTTCCCTCATCAGAAGCAAGAGACACCAATGATTTGGATGCAAAGTCTACTGGAGTGCATTCAAAGTTCCAATCAGGCAAGTCAAGTGCCTTGCCTACGCGGAGGCATCCGTTGAGTATCATGGCTTGGAAATCCAATGCATTTCCCTGAGCTGTTACTGAGTCCCAACCAATGTTACCAAAGCGGATGGACAATGTGGAAAGACCCTTGGAGCTAGCCTCAGTCACGAGCTGCTCCGCTGCCCATTTGGAGAGTCCTGGAGGTAGGTATTCAGAGTAGATACACAAGATGTGAGCATTGTCACCAAAGGAGGGATAGTTCAAGAGAAGGTACAGGGAGAAAGTCTATACTTACCATAGCCATTGCTTGGTCCAAGCCGATCCGGCAAACAACCAACGCCCTCATTCTCCATAAACACCTCCTCCGAAACAGATGGGAAGATCCCGTTTGAACTAACGTACACCAATGCCGTACCCTCCTTGCACGCACTTGCCAACCGAATTGTCTCGAGCGTACCTCCCACATTGATCTCCTTCATCTTTCCATCGTAAGGCGCTGTGAGTGACACCATTGCACCACAGTGAACAACAAAGTCAACGCTGGCTGAAACACGGTTCCAGTCAGACTGAGATAGGCCAAAGTGGGAGAGAGATAAGTCGCCCCTTTCAAGGACGACACGCGAGTGATCCACCTTCAGGCCATACTTGTCGCAGTTCTTGCGCACGACGTACGGATCGGCGGAGCGTACTAGGCAGGTTACTGTAGCCATCTCGTTCGATTCCAATATTTGGGCTAGGATGTGTACGCCAAGGTAGCCGGTGGCACCCGTCAAGAAGATGGAGCGAGCAGTGGCCAATGTTGTCGCTGTTGTGCTAGAATGAAACGTCAATTCCGGAGGTAAAACGGCGTCATTTCGTACCCTTGAAATGATACCCTTCTCCTCTTCCTCGTGACCAACCACGGACCAATCTTTGGAGCTTCCCTTGCTGACGCTTGATTGAGATTGCTCCTCCTCCTCTACTGCCGCAGACCACTGCTTTACCACTTCCATACAACTACTCTGAACGGTGTAATTGTCTCGAAACAATTTCGCAGCTGACAACTTGACACCAAAGCACTTGTTTATCATTGAAACAAGTCGGGCAGCACTTAGAGAATGGCCTCCCTCCTCCTGGAAGTTACTCTCAACGTCAATGGTAATAGTATCGTCCGTCACCAAAACACATTCCCACAGTGCTATCATGGAACTCTCGACATCCGTCATGGGTGAATCCTTAGGCACACGCAAATACTTTGCCAACTTTCGCAAGGACGCCAAACTTGAAGCAGCATGCGTAGGCGTGGGTGCAGCATTGGTAGCAGTGGTATGAGTCTCAAAGTTCAACTGCAAACTTCTCATCATTGCCCTCCTATCCTTTGTCTGTGCCTGCAACGCTTTTCTGTCCAACTTCGCTCCCACGGCCGCCACAGGGAGGGATTCCACCTCAATGTAGACAGAGGGGACACAGTAATGAGGGACGTGTCCATCCACAGCACGTCGGATTTCAGGACAGGAGCCATTGCGCGTGTCGATTGTCCAGTCTGCCAAACGAGTGTCATCCTCTTTCTCCTTATGGTCGCGCACAAGATAGGCAATGAGCTGCTTATCCTCGGAGCCCTCCTCACCATCCGCCACGACAACGCAACTGGACAACTTCACATGTTCCACCAACGCAGTCTCGACGGCACCAAGGACCACAGAGTACCCTCGGATTTTTACCATAAAATCACACCTTCCTAAAATCTCCAACTGGCCATTAGGCAGGAACCTTGCACGATCTCCAGTACGATACATCAATGGCTTCTGTCCATCCTTCTTCTCCAAAAAGGGATCGGGAACGAACCTGGTAGCTGTCAGCTCGGGCAAATTAAGGTAGCCACGGGCGAGCATATCTCCCCCCACAAACAATTCCCCAGCCTCACCAAAGGGAAGAGGCTGGCATTCCTCATCGACAATGTAGCAAGCCGTGGAGGGGTAGCCTACCGGGCAGAATTTGTCCGAGGAACTCAGGTCCAAGTCTTTGGCGGTCAAATCCAACGCAGCCACCTCGTGACACTCACTAATGGAGTAAAGATTGAGCAACCGAACCCAGGGCACAGATTCAATCACCTTCTTACGCAATGCAAGGCTGACCACTTCCCCATTCAGATAGATTGTTTTGACACCCTTCAACCTGGCGCGTACATCGCTCAAGTCCACAGTGAGAAGCATATTCTCCAACAAGCTCGGTGTGAACAAAATTTCCGTAACGTCAAACCTCTTAATCTGATTCGTCAACCGTTCACCATCAAAAATATCATCTGCCGGCACAGGCAAAACGGCACCTCCCCTCATCAATGCCCTCGTCGCCTCCCACACAAAGAAGACATTGCATGCCACCACATCCCCCGGTCCGTAATCAGATAACGTGCGAAAACGCCACTCATACGAAACAGCAGGAGCACGATGAGGATTGGCAATCCCCTTGGGCTGGCCGGTAGTACCAGAAGAGTACACAACAAATGCCAAATCATCCAAAGAAACTTTTGGTCCCTCCTTTTCACCCTCCTCAGCCCAGCCACGCTGATATTTTTCCCAAAGTTGCTTCCATTCTTCTTCGTTATTGTTATTGTTATCGCCCTCGTGGTTGTGGTGGGCGGAATCATCCTCGCAGACAATGGCCATTTCGCTAGCTGCCGCGGGGAGTTTACGCACGTGTTCGAGCGTGGTGCATACTGCCGTGGGTTTGGCGTCGTTTAATACACGTTCTACCATGGGGGTTGGGTAGGCCAATTCTAGCGGCACATACTTTATATGAATATAACCATAGATGTTTTAAGAGATTGATGCCGTTAGAAATCATAATGGAGATATTTGAGAGTACAGAGTACACTTTCAGAGCTCAAGTAACAACTTACCGCACCACCTGCACTCAATGCAGCCAACATACTAACCACATACCGTGGACAAGGATCCATGTATATCGCCACGACCTTATCGGCCGCTGTGCCGGCATCCCGTAATTCGCTCGCCAACGAGAGGACTTTGAGTTGTGTCTCGCGATAGGTCCATACCTTTCCGGACGTGGCATCGATGAGGCATGGTGCCGTGGGTGTGGCGATGGCTTGGGCGTGGAAGGCTTCGTGGACCATGGTTGGTGGCCCGGCAGCTGGGGTGGCCGGTGAGGCGGCATTGCTATTGTCTGCATGATAGAGGAGGTGTTGTTAGTGATATAAATATGTGTCAGATGACAAACATCGTACTCTCTCGCGAGAGTTTCGTGGCCAAACCAAGAAGAGCAGAATACCGTCATTGGCTCAACAACCCCGACAGCGGCCGTAATGTCATTGTTACTGACATCCCCTCCGAGCAAAGTAAAGTCAGTAACATCAAAAACTTACCCGATACCATGATGTTGTGGCTACGATCCTAATAATCAATTAATTATGAATCTGAGGAATCTGCTCGGCGACAATGAAATGAGTTGAGCTTGTTGTAGTTGATTTTGGTAACGGCTATTTGGTGTTGTTGTTATGCAAAAAAACAGTTCAAAGAATTCAATGGATGGCGGTCGAGCAAGAACATAACACGTGATCAAGGGAATAGAAATGGGGTGTTTTACTTATTAGCGTTCTTGATAAAGTGTCAAATTGAAATTTCTTTTTTTCTTGCCCCCTGGGAATAATAATATTTGAACCCCACGATCATCGGTTTATGAAAGATACTCCACCCAAAAAGTATCCGAATCGAAATTGCAGCACAAGCAAGGTGTTTCTCGGGTTACCTCGGAATGACCGCCACATTTTATCGGTTTATCTCGGATGACCGCCCATGACCGCGACCAATCTCACATTTAGGAGTAAGCAAAAATATATGTTTATATTTTAGGCGTTTTATGTAGTCAGAAAAATACGGCAAGCTTTGTCTTACACATGAACATGATTACTCTATTGAAAGTCTGATATTATTACGTCATACTATTGCACAATTAGATACGTAGGAATCTGTTAGTTTGTATTTAGTTTTGTATTTTCATATCCCATTGTATCTTTGCCCAGGCTTAGATACCTACTCGCCTCTCGCCTCTCGGCGGTCGGCGGCGTTCCTCCCATTCTCCCTACTTATTGAAGCTCCCATAGCCTCTCTCCGTATCATGGTGGACATAGAAACCGCCTCAGTATCATCAAGCCTTGGCAGCGGCGCTCGCGGTCTTGTTGCCAGGAGTCGTCCACATAGCTGTACACCCCCGCTACCTCCAGCATTCCTGCCCCACACTAAGAATGGCCGAGTCCTCTTCCTCATACTCCTTTGTCTCGTACCACTCATATCCTACCGGGAGGAAATCTTTTCTGTCTTTGATCAGCCTCCGCGGGGTGGTGGTAGGGACTCTAGCGAGGTGGCCTCAGAGGCATTTAATTCTTACAAACTCAACACTCCATTATTTGAAGCTGTGAAATCGGATAATTTGGAACTGGTGCGCAGCTTGCTCGAGGGCGGCGTCGATGGCAAAGCAAAACAACACGATCCAAAGATAAAATTCTACAATGTCAACGCGGAAGATCCCAAGGGACTGACTCCCATCATCGAGGCAACTCTCCTCGGAAATGTTGAGCTGGTCGAGCTGCTATTGTTGCACGGGGCACGGGCGCAGCCATCTCCAGGGTTTCGACACACACCCCTCCGAGCAGCATGTCTCACAGGCAACCCAAAACTGATCAAGTTATTATTAGAAAATGGAGCAGATCCCAATGCTCAAAGTGAGGGAGGACGAACTCCCTTGATGGGGGCATGCTATCTCCGACCACAATACGATGAATCGCCCAACAGATTAGACTTATCATACAATGCAGTCAAGGCAATGTTGGAAGACTCCCGAACAGATGCCAGAATAAAGAACGATTATGGCGAAAGTGCTTTGGATCTGTGTCGAGAACGGGGGTATAATAAGAGCATGGCATTTTTGAGAAATGTAGTTCAAGGCCCTCCTCCGAATGTAAAGGGAACTGAAAAGAAGGGGCCAGGGAAGGGGAAAGGAGCGGTGAAAAAGAAGGGTACGGCAAAGACAAAGGCAAAGACAACAACATAAGATCATGTGCATGATATCCACAATCCTTCTATTTAACTCTATTGAAGGGATGGGAGTTGTAGAATGTAAAATGCAACAATTCACTGGTGGAAGATGCATCTACTTTTCAATGGAGAGCAAACAGAAAGTCAATAAATGATACAGAATACCATAATATGATGAAGGAATGATTAGGTATTCAATCATACATGACTTGGAAAATTGTGATCAAAATATCAAATGATGTCAATGGCTTCAAATGTGAAAGATTGACAGAGACATAATATGTACATATCATCTTTTTTAGCACAAAAGATAGCTAACAACCAACCAAAAGTATATCCACCTACAGCTATTCATCCCGAAGTATCATCATATTTCAATTTCACTTGCTGCCGCTAGCTTAGCCGAAATTAAAATCATTTGAGTTCATATAGAAGCTAGGGAGATGCTGGTCCAAGATTTTTCTAACATCACCTCCCAAACCCAACCTAGCCAAAATCCTTATACCATGGGGCGGTATTATAAATAAGTTTTACTGTTTTTTTGGTATCTACCTGATGTGAGCAATTTTCATAGTGATCAAGCTCTAAATTGAAACATACTGCATTATTTGCTGTTCTCGGGGTAGTGAGTCACATGCGACAAATTTTTGTCCTAGTGGAAAAGGATGGACACAATGGTCATTGTTTGCAATTTGATGCAAACTTTTCATGTTTGTTGGGCTAGGAATCACTGGAATGCTGTTTGAGAGAGGGTAAATGTAATCTAGTACATTGTAACACTATGTCTGTTTGATACTGTCTCCAGCTATAAAACCACACTGATCGTCCGGCTGGGGGTGGTTAGCGCCTAGGTAACATATATGGGTTGGCGGGGGTGAGTATGTAGTGAAATGTGAACTTCAAACTATGGCATTGAGGCCTCCTCATTGGGTGACTGTAAATTCAAAATCAGTGAGGCCAGTTCACAGTCAGTGATATATCTCGGGCAGCGAGTCTAGAATACACAAAACTCTCGTCTTACGCTTGCAATCCCATGATGCAATTGGGATAGCAGATGTGATGGCGGCCTCCATAATGATGCAAATTGTTTTGGCATTGCCTACAGACCAGTAACTTTCGGAAGAAATGTGAATTTTCAGCCTGTGCAGTGATTTCATCTGAACTATGAAGTATATTGTGCTTGTTCCCCAAATGAACTCAAAGAAGCGCCAACAACATTTATTTTGGTTATCTTTTGTTTTTGTCCTGGTGGGGCGGTGGGGCTTGACAAATGTATTTATTCAAGAAAAGGTCTATTGGACATGATGATTCAGAACGAGTTTGGCAAAGGTAGCAAGGGATTTGTGTGCACAGAATGAAGCCTCCGATTCATCACAGTTGAATTTTTGATTGCGTGTAAATCTGGTGGATATGAGAATTAGATCTATGAAGGCAATGCATTTGCTAGGTGGAACACATGCATCATGAAAGGTCTTTTTCATTGAATAAGTATTGTCATCCAGGGTTTGACACATTGAGGTGCGCGTGCAGTAGTAAAGGTTCACTTGGTCCTTCTCTTCCAGGCCACAGCATCATGGGCCTGTACTTGACATTTCATGTAGGATTTTTGTTTCCCAATGTTCAGCCATGTGCAGATGGAGACATGACATTTCTGTTGTTTTGCAAAGAAGACACTGTGCGAGTTGATTGTGTCTGTCCGATGAGTAATCCATTTATGTTTGCATTGCAATTAGACAAATTGTTGTTGTGAGGGGACAGCATCTCTATCATGACCTATGGTTATAGAGATAGTGATGTACACCAGTGCAAGGAGTTGAAGCAGCTCTTTACCATTTTTGGCAGACCTTTTCTGCATTCCTTAAATATGTGGTCTAAGGCATGATTCAAATAGAATGCGGGTTTGAAATGACTTCCAGACTTTCCTATTGATGGGGCAATTTCAGTGACAAATTTTCATATGACGATAAAGAACAACTTAGAGAATTGACAAATACTCTTTCATCTGGGTCATCCGATAAAAATGAATTAAATAGCAACCATACTCTCCCTTCCGCCGCAAAAAATGAACAAAATACAGCAACCCCAAACACTTGATTCCATGCCCAAACCTGTACAGTCAATGTGTCAAATTTGAGGCACAAACCTAACTAGCTAGAAGTAGATACTATTAGGTGGTAAATGGGCTGTAGTGATGAAATGAGAGCCAACCATTGCTGCAGAGATCTTTCAAAACCTTTCCTAGATACATGGGACACATCAGAGAAGCTTCTGATGGCATGCACCAACCCCTCACACTTGAT
>JALLOX010000179.1:0-14277 GCA_036939695.1 Thalassiosira ordinaria | reverse complement strand
AATTGAACCTCAATAGGGCTCTAAAGACGCAATTAATGAGAGCATTATTCATTAGTGTTTCATGGGTCTGATAGTAAATCTATGTCGCCCATCTTGTTGGCAAGGAGTTTGTGATCTCACACGGGTCCTGGGGTGGTCGGAATGACAAGATCGAGCCTATAGCAGTGAGTATAGCAGTGCTATAGTTCTGCTATATCCAGAGGGGCACCACTAGTGCCTGCTGTCTAGTGCCTGCTGCCTAGTGCCTGCTGCCTAGTGCCTGTTGCCTAGTCCTCAGTCCCCAGTCCCCAGTCCCCAGTACCTAGTAGATGGTCCATTTACGTAAGTTTCGTTTCCATCAGCTTCATATTGTTCTTCAGGTTTTGGTTATATAGTAATTGAAAAACAGACTTCCTCTCAGCTTCCTCTCTTGAAATATATTTCTTATGTTTGAATCTATTTCTATATCAGTTATACTTAAAATTAAGCATGTAAGATACATGTATGCATACATGCCCTCCACAAATTTTCAAACACATCTTGTCAATGACTTTATATCTCTATTTAAACTTCATCAAATGCTCCAGCAGATCCTAATTGATAAAAATTACCTACAACAGCTGATATTGACCCATCACTCTATATAAATCTATACACACCAACAACTCAAAGCCATGTCTGATTAGGAGCCTGCCAGCCATCAGTGCCCAAACGCAATATTTGTCCACACTCCAGACACTGAAGTGACCACACAATGATGATAACGCTGTCATTGAAGTCAACCTCCCACTCTTCAAACAGAAATGTCTCGCGTCATCTGATTTGTACGATCCCAACTAGGATCTCGACATAATTGTGCATCATCTCTATGTTGAAATGAAATACTGGGAGAGCCATGATCTACTCTTTGATGTGCTGTATGAGTTCAGTGACATCCATGATTTTGAACCATAAAAAACAGGCACTTATTGAACGCCATTAAAATTCAGTTTGATCCTTATATATTTAAGACATTACTTCTTCACAGCAATCTGATATTTAATAAACAGACAAAACTTCGTGTCAACTGCATCCAACTGATCAGCACTAAAGCTGTAATCAAATATCTCCTCTTTTGACGTGGCATTGGGATTGAGCGGCTCGTCGATAACATCGGTCCACTTGGGCCCCGAGATACCTAGTTGACCCACAATGTGCTCAGTAGAAGTAATTGCCTAAGACAGACGATTCTCTTGAGCGCCTGTCTTCCAACTACATATACCATGCACATGCACATTCTCACCACGGACAGGAATGTTGAGAAGCTTGGTGATTTCACCTACCCTCGACTTTGCTTTGCTAGTGAGAGAAACAAACTTCCCTTCGTCCCACATAAAGCACTCGCCAGGTGACTCAACACCAACCTCAATTAGTTGCATTTCAAGGTGCCTTCTTGGGCCACCTCGAGCCAAATCACAACAAAACCCTTTGTCAACCCCATCTGGGCACTCATCTGGACTTAGTAGACCTGTGTAGAGGCGTCGCTGGCCCTCTGGAGTTGAATCACTATCTATCACTTCCTTGACAAAATCACGCGTAATCTCATCCAACTCCACAGATGTACCGTATGTAATTCGGTCATAGCTCACAATTTGTACATAAGTGAACTTGTTATCAAACTCGGAGTCTTCCGAACGATACCAATCAAGGCGGCCGGTCTCCTTTTTTGCCATGCCAATCTTATGGAGTGGATTGCATTTGTTGTCAATCGGAGCATAGTGAACTGCACGAGTGATGGTTTCTGAATTGACCTCCGTCACATCAATGAACTCTGAATCTACATCGAGTATCATGTCATCGTCTACCAAGACATGGACAGCTTTCTTGCCGTATTTGGCCATGATTGGTCTAACATTCGCATTGGTCTGCAGAGAAATCACACCGATGGGGAACACGGAATCATCTTGGGCGTACATGAATCTAGGATGAGGAGCACTTGAAATCTGCTCAGAGAGTAGCTCACAGCATAGTTCCTCCACAGACACTTCTGTCATGTGATAGACCGGAATGGGATCCTAGACACCAATCTGGGTATGTAGATCACCTCCGATGTGTTTTTTTCCTGTGCGGAGAGGTTTGTGACATTTTTGTTGAATTCCTACGTAGGATACGATTCGCGACCGAAACGGGCTCACGGTTCGATCCCGAGATATTTCCTCATCTTTGACGATCTCCTTTTCGAAAGTCGACAAAAGTATCGTAGAATGACCAAAATGAGACATACTATTCCTACCGTTATCAAAAGTATCTTTTACTGCTCTCTCTTTTTGTGGGATCCACAACCATGGCAAAATCCCACCTCCCCCACCATGGCGGCCGTCGTTGCCCATATCGGAAGCGGAACAAACGGCGGCAATGTTTCAATGATACTGATACATTTCTATCGTATGACTGGGCTACGGTAGGATGGGATGTCACAGCTCAGTACAAAAAATCTCCACGCAGAAAACAACCCATCCTCCGAGGAGATTGGCTAAATCATCCTTTCCAAGCTCCACAATATCAGTGAGGACAGGTTGACCACCTCCTCTAAGTCCAAACTCCATATCAGCCAGGGTATGTTGACCACCTACTTGGAATGAAGTTAACACACACCATATGCCGCCCTCCAAAGCATTGATCCAACCGCTGCTGCTCCAAGTAGAAAGATACTCCTTGGACTCACTCGTTGCAAGAAAGGGTTGTTACTGCGGCGCTGTGTGGCACTGAAATGTTGCTTAGTACTGTCGTTTTTTTTGGACTTCTGCATTTTTTAGAACAGCGACGAGACTGGGACTTGTTTTCGAAGGATTGCAATACCTCACTGTCATCGACGTTCTTCTCAAGAAGCATGATCACTGCAATTGCCCACCAAGTATGTTTCTTCCTATCTACAGCAACGATAATCATGGTAAAAAAGACAAATAGGAGAGCCCATGGGGGCATTTCCAAAGGGAAAGGAGCCATCATTGTAAACTTGGTCAGTTTTAGTTGCGGTTGGAGAAGTGGAGTTCAAGGCTCGGCTCCACCGCTCAAGATTTTGAAAAATTGAAACGCATTTCATTTCAAAGCGGGCGGGAGGCGAGGATGGAGTTTGAAATTGTGAACGGTTTGTTAAGTGGGCTAGGGGGCATAACTCTAAATTTACTCGGTATCATACGCATGCGACTCAGAGAATACTGCTATCTGCTGCACAGTATGCTGTGAGGATTGTGCTACAGTGTGCACCCGCAGACACTACAATGATTTTATTGGCTGTAGAGAGACGTGCGGCATTGGCCGCTGTAAGAATGTGCAGATAGAGAGAATTTGGATTGTGAGTGTGTCCTCATATATGGCAGGTAGGCGTGATGAGAGTCGAACGAGAAGAAGCTCTCTAGGTTTCTGTCTCGAGGAACGATTTTAACAAACCTGGCCTGGACGGAATGGATACTACCTCGCCACATGGTCTCTAAGAGATGAATAATTTCTAAAAGACTTCACACCCTATTGTACACCTTGTCTCATGTTGTCTTTGAGAAATGTTGCATCAATTTCTGGATTGGTCTCTCCTTAAGAAGGATCGTGCCCAATAAACCAATAATTTTGGTTGCTCAAGCAAACGACGAAGCAATTTAATAATGTTGAGTTTCTTCCAAATTCTGCATCTGCTATAGAAGCAATTGATGTGCATATCAAATGATATTTCTGTTGTAAGATAAGCATCAACTGAGATCAAGGATGATACTATCTTCCTTCGTTTTATCTCACAAGCAGAGGAGCTGAGTCAATGACTATCCACCTGATCTGTATGTCACCAGTCACCATCACAGCTCATTCATTTAACATCCATATGACACATGGATGTGATTCCAATGCAGACTTTTACATACATAAAGTGGTTTTGTCTTTTTTTTAATGAAACTATGGCTAGGATCCGAAGTGTTGTTTAATGACAGTGCCTGGGTGTTTGTTATATGGAGACATGAACTACGTGGCCTTGAGACCAGGAAAAATTGAGACTGAGAAGCTTGAGTAGAAAAATGGAGTCTGGTGAGCTGAACGTATCTCTCATTGTTAGTGGAAGAACACATCCTGACACACACACCTAATCGATGTCATATGCACCACAATTCTTCAAGCAGCTTCTACAAATGAGTATGGAAAGCAAAGCAAAGCACGCACCGCGTACTTGATATTTAAGGCAAGTGTCTAAATCAGTTAGTTTGGTAGCTCAGGTCTAGCAGTGTATAGTAGGCACAATAACAGCCTAAAAGATGCAAATTTTTATTTCCCGTAGTGAGATAACTCAAAAGCCTCTTACGCCAGAGGTAATTTCACCATAGATTCTCTGAACACCTAGTTGTGCGCAATATCAGGAGCACATTTTAACGCCTATCCAAAGCAGCCTTGAACTTCTCAAGAGCCTCACATCCCTCAATCAATTCAATAAGGCATTCCTCATCCAACGAAGCACGACTCGCCTCACTATCACTTGCACTGGCCGCAATCTCCTCCACGGTCTCCCATGCCAACTTGGCCTCCGTAGACTCCTTGCCGAACTCCTCCGTGGCCGATCGTGCCGCGGCGAGGGCCTCCGTCATGGCAGCCGAGGTTTTGGGTTCCAAGGTGGAGGTGGAGGAGGGAGGTGTGGCGAGCTTGACTCCCTTGAGCTCATCGGCGAGTTGTTTCATTGTGTTGAGTTCGTCGTTGGTCTTTGTGAGCATTTGGGAGAGGGCCTTGACTTTTGATTCGTATTCGGCGTCTTCAATGACTGGCTTGTACGCAGCGCTGTTTTGTGTTTTGTCAAATGTGTGTTTGTGATGATAGAATCGTGAGGAACTGCAAATAAACCATTCTTTCCCAGAGTATAAGTATAAGAAAATATTGCGCTCACCTGTTGTCACTAGCATCCATTTCTTCGACAATATCCCAGAGAACACGTGCCTCCTGCGAAGTGGCACCATACTTCTTACTGGCAGCGAGGGCTGCCTCGATGGCATCCGCACCGGCAGCGGAGAGAGCAACCGAGTGCCGTCCAGCTGGAACTGGAGCAAAGGCGGCAGAAGATGATACAAGGGCGGCGATGAGGAAGAGCTTCATGATTAATTGATATGGTGGTAGAGAAGAAGTAGTTGACTGTTGACGAAGGCGGATAGGTTCGATCTTGGAGATATGATGAAACTGGGAAAACAAAATTTATGAGGGAAGACTGAGAAAGCCAAACGCAAGTGAAGTGTGCCTGTGCACAGTATGTAGAACTTGATCGGAAGAACAAGATCTTTGATGAATGTGAATGTGATGGGTGATGGCTGTGAGAGGGCGGCTCCTGCTGTTGATTTTGCCTGCTGTTTTTGCCCGCCGCCGGTGCTCGCTTTTCATTCTGCTCATCTCCTTGCTTTTGCATCTTGCTTGCTTTCCTCGTGGATCCTCTTCCGATCTTTTGGATCTTTCTTTTGGTCTTGATTCTTGATGGCTGACAGCTGTCTTCGGGGGGCAAAAGCTGGCAAAAGCAGATGCGAACGCAGAAAGAAGCAGATGTTGGGGGGCCCAGCGGGCAGGCGCCCCAAAACAAACATGGAAAGTAATGTCTGGCCGTCGCCCATCGGCATCCGTCATTGCACAACTCTTTCATTATTTTTTCCCATCAACATCAACATCAAACAATCTCATGCGTTGTGCTCACGTTGTGCTCAAAGTCAAAGTGGTTAGAGTACCTAGTAGGCAGCTAGCAGCGACGGGCCTCGTCCAACCTTACAGTTAAGAAGGAAAAGGTGCAATACGAGTCATTGGAAATACTGTGTGGCTGGATGGCGGCCATGTTGCTCAAAATGACATTTGCCACACTTGTCCTATCATCGGCACGATTGACTACTCGTCGGCCAACAATGATGACGTTGTCACCCAGTAGCATGGCGCATGCATTCTCGCCATCAAATAACTACTATGCTACTATGCATCGAAGTATTGGAGGCATCGCCAACCATAGAATAAGCTCCCTGGATAGCACCACAAACGTTAATGAGAGCAGCAACAATACCGCAATTATTGCCCCTGGTGAAGAAGAATCAACAACATCAACAACCAAAGCTAAAACTCGCAACAATAAGAAGCTACTCAAATCGGGCAGGGAAAAACGACGAAAATTTATAGGAATGGCCAAGGCGGTAGATCGTGGACAGTGGCAGAATACGTACAGTCCGGGGGGAGAGGATGGGATGACTTTTGTTGCCAAGAGTGGATTGCCGGATTTGAAGACGTCATTTTGTGTTTTGGGTATTGAGAGTAGTTGTGATGATACTGGTGGTGAGTATCTGATCTGAACTATTGGTTTGTCAATATGATTATCTTTCTTTTATGAATGTCATATATCACTGTATAAATATCATATTAATGGACTCTCATGTAAAACATTTGTACCATGGCATACTCAAACAGCTGCCATAATGCGATCAGATGGCACAATTCTAGGAGAATCATTGGCATCCCAACACGCCATCCATGAAGAATGGGGTGGTGTGGTACCAGGACTAGCCAAAACAGCACACGAGGAAAATATTGACAAAGTCATACAATCAGCGCTATCCAAAGCCAAAATGTCAATAGAGGACTTAGATGCCATTGGTGTCACTGTCGGCCCAGGACTGGAGATTTGTTTGAGAGTGGGTTGCAACACAGCTCGGGAATTGGCAATAAAGCACAACAAGCCATTTGTGGGGGTGCATCATCTTGAGGCGCATATTTTAATGGCTAGAATACCCTTGGAGAAATACAACAATGATAGCAACGACGAAGGTCAGTCAGCAGATGAAATACAATCATCAGATAGAGCCATGGAGTTCCCCTTCCTCGCCCTGTTAGTCTCTGGAGGACACTGCCAAATACTCAAATGCCTTGGTATAGGAAAATACAGCATCATCGGGGGCACTCTCGATGATTCTCTTGGTGAAGCATTCGACAAAACGGCCCGTCTCCTAGGACTACCCGTGGGAGGAGGTGGTGGCCCGGCCGTAGAGGCCCTTGCCAAGGATGGTGATCCAAAGTCCGTCAAACTTCCCATACCATTGCAAAAACGAAAGGATTGCGATTTTTCCTACGCGGGCCTCAAAACGGCCGTGAGGCTTGCTGCCGAAAAGATATGTGTCGAACGGGGTATTGACAGTCCCGAGGAATTGTCACTTGAGGATAAGGCGAACATAGCTGCATCATTTCAACATGTGGCGTTCCGGCATGTGGAAATACGATTGGGTAGGGCCATGGAACAGGTACAGAACGAAGATGGCATAAAGACCCTTGCGGTGGTGGGTGGAGTGGCAGCCAATAAAGAGTTGCGTAGACGGTTGAATGTACTTTGTTCGGACCGGGATGAGCCATGGGAGATGTTGGTTCCTCCACCGCGGTTGTGTACTGATCAGGGTGCCATGAGCGCTTGGGCGGCCGTGGAAAGGTTGATGGTGGGGAGTTCGGATGTTGCCGAGGATCATCAGGTGTTTGCTCGGTATCCATTTTCCTCGTCTGATTAGATGTCTAAAACTATAATTGAAATGGCTATCAACAATCAATCTCTGTGTGAATACATAAATCACTCAACCAGACTCAATCCCAACTCAAGATGCAGCATGATGAGATACAAAAAGAACTAAATGATCTCATTGCACATGTTCACGCAAACCGAAAGTAAAATAGAGTAAAATGCAATGGGGATGCTGGTCTCTGACAATATGTAAAAAGTTGGGCCAAGAAGTTGGGCCTATTTTCAAAGTGAACACAATTGATAGGTTACAGGTGTAGGGATTACATCGTTTATCTAGCCAATACTTTAACCTTTGGGCTGCAAATAGGTTGCACAGTAAAAAGTTCAGATTCTTGTTTATCTTGCTTTCCTCTATTGTATTAGCAGTTGATTGTAAACATTAGATGGTATTCTAGACTTCACAGAGATCTTGTAGAGATGAAACAGGTTGATGGTTTATATGCATATGGCGTGGCTTACTTCCATCCAAGACTGGCCAAGACTCTAACCTTTTTTAGACTGCAAGCACAGCTTAGCCATAATCTTGAATCTAAAAAGAAGAAAGCTGCATGGTAAACTGTCTAGATTCTTGTTGATCTTGCTTTCCTCTAGTAGATAAGATTGGTTCATTTGTTTACCTTGCATGATAATATTATCAGATAGGCTCATAAATTGCTTTCCAAGAAATCAAAATCCGTTCGTTCACACCTGCAACACGTCCTACAGAATTATACCAAGATCCCTTGCCTCAACAGAACACTATGAATAATTTGATACTTTCCACTTTGTTGGCACTCTTTCTTCCGGTAAAGGGAGCTCCAGCTTCCATATCAACTGTTTCTGATCCGCACAAGTACTTTGCTCAAAGGCTGCACGAAGAGGTAGACAAAGCAAATGCCATTTCTCCTGAAGCAATACCATACACTGACAACTATCCTACCATTGATATAGGCCCTTGGATTGATCCAGCATCCTTCACTGATGATGAGAGGCTAGATGTGGTGTACCAAGTCCTATCACAAGTCATGGACACAGGATCCTTCAATATTATTGGCCACAATGTCTCAGTTGAGTTGCTCAGTCAGCTGGAATCTTCAACTGAAACGTTCTTCTCCCAGAGTATAGATTTGAAGAAGAACTATTCTTTGGGGAACCCAAGAAGAGGGTACAAAGCTAACCAGCAAGAGAAATATGGATCTATGATATACAAAGAGGATAAAACTTCTCAATCAGAAGGAGATCTGAGGGAAGTCTATGCTTTAGCTTACCCGCCAGCTCTGCCCGAAAATGTCCAGGGTCCGGGATACTTCCAGAGTGCCTTGGATGAGTACATTGAACAGCTGCAGCCAGTTGACTTGGCTTTGGCAAAGATAATATCGGCGGCATTGGGTCTGGTGAAAGGCGTTGATATTCCATTGACATTCGTAGATGAAGCGAATGGTAGAGCAACAGGATTATTGAGGGCCCATCGATATCCAGCCATGCCAAGTGAGTATAATGATGCTACAAGATTTGTGCCTCACTCAGACTTTGGCACATTGACCATAATTTACGGCACCGAGAAGGGGCTGGAGGAAATCAGAGATGGCAAATGGGTTGAAGTTCCCATCAATAAGGGCAAGGGAGAGCTGCACATCGCAGTAGGACAAGTATTGAACATGTGGTCTAATGGACTCTTCACCAACAATATTCACAGGGTTAGTAATCGGGCCGTTGAGGATAGAATATCGTTTGCATATTTTCTAGCCCAAGTCCCTCAATCAGTTCCAGTTGATGGTATTGAGCCGTTGTGTGCCCAAGATGAGCAGGCAAAGTTCCCTCCCACATCAAACGCTGCTCACAGTAGAAAATTCTTTGCACCCCTGTATGAGCGAAATCTAGTTATACTTGCTCTGCTAAATGCAATCCATATACTCCTGTTACTGCATTGCCAACATATCGTTGTGGACCTGATAGTAACAAGCTTTAGAAAGAAAGTCTGTTTCGTCATATAGGTTGATTATATCTCAGCTGAGAGTTGCTCACCAATGACCCTAGAGCTTTCTCTCTGGACTACTGCGAGCTTAAGACCCCTTGAGCCTGGAGACTTGACCTTGCTGGTTCTTCAAATGTAGCATTGATAAAAACAGTCAGATAAGTACTCTTACTGGTCTTGCTTTCCAGTAAAATCCCTGAATCTACACACAGCATTAGCTCCTATTAAAATACCTAGCATTGCTCCAATGGCGTTGGCTACCATCAGCTGCCATCCCGCGATGGAGGCCAATATACCCGTTAAAGATTCCATATAGTATTTGATGCTTGCGTGTGAATTTCCTCTCATTAACGTTTGGCTGTCATTGCCATCTAACATTCAACATATCACAGATCCTGATGATATCAAACTAGAATGTTACAGACTATTGACATAAAAGAACTTGTTTGTTATTTTTTGTTGCACTCGCAATGTATCGTAATTGTCCTGCATAGAAATTAGAGTTGCTTACACCACGACTCTAACAAGATCTCGGAGTAGTCATATCCTCTGGAGTGCGAGCAGCTTTTAGGTGTCTTGAGTCTGTCTAGAATCTTGATTCTCTAGAGAGGTTGTTGATGCTAGCATAGCATGTTCGATGTTGTGAAAGAAGTCAAGATTTGGTCTTGCTTCTGGATCATTGGGTAAATAGATTAGCTCTTGCACACTAAATGCAATGGATGTCCTTTTGTTGCTGTTGTTGTCATATCATTGCAGATATGATACAATAAAATAGGGTGTGTGGAGTCAATACTCTATCCTCTGGGTCAGCTGTGAGCAACTTACCTCTCCCTCTAAATATCTTGCTTCTACTGTGTGTTTGCTACATGGCGAAAACAGATTTACAGTCTTGTTGGTCTTGCTTGCGGGCAGGTGCGATGAGATTGCCTTGTTTCGGTCCACCGCTCATAAATTCATTGTTTAGACAAACAAACTACTCTCCGCAGCCAAAGAGCATTGACATTGACTCGAACATTAGTACCTAAATCATCACTTCAACCGCAATTTCATACATAACTGAACTCAAAACTATGAATTGGTTATCGTACCCCTTGTTGGCACTCTTTATAACTGTATCAAGAGCCACAGCTTCCATACCAACTGTTTCTGATCCGCACAAGTACTTTGCACAAAGGCTTCGCGAAGAAGTAGACAAAGCAAATGCCATTTCTCCTGAAGCAATACCATACACTGACAACTATCCTACCATTGATATAGGCCCGTGGATTGATCCAGCATCATTCACTGATAATGAGAGGCTAGATGTGGTGCACCAAGTCCTGTCACAAGCAATTGGTACAGGATCGTTCAACATCATTGGCCACAATGTCTCAGTTGAGTTACTGGATCAACTTGAAACTGCAACTGAAGAGTTCTTCTCCCAGAGTATAGATGTGAAGAAAAGGTATTCATCTGGGACACCTGGAAGAGGATATACAGCTAACCAGCAAGAGAAATATGGCTCTATGATTTATAAAACAGATAACCCCTCCGAGGCAGAAGGAGATCTGAGGGAAATATACGGTACAGCTTACCCGCCAGTTCTACCCGAAAACGTCCAGGGTCCAGGATACTTCCAGAGTGCTTTGGGTGAATACATTGAACAACTGCAACCGGTTGACTCGGCTTTGACAAAGATATTCTCCGCAGCATTGGGTCTGGTGAAAGGCGTTGATATTCCATTGACATTCATAGATGAAGGCGGTGGGGAAGCGGCGGGATTCTTAAGGGCCCATCGATATCCAGCCATGCCTAGTCAGTACAATAATGCTACAAGATTTTTGCCTCACTCAGACTTTGGCACATTGACAATTATCTACGGCACCGAGAAGGGGCTGGAGGAAATCAGAGATGGCAAATGGGTTGAAGTTCCCATCAGCAAAGAAAAAGGTGAACTACACGTTACCATAGGGCAAGTATTGAACATGTGGTCTAATGGACTCTTCACTGATAATGTTCACAGAGTCAGTAATCGAGCCATTGAGGATCGAGTGTCATTTGCATATTTTCTAGCCCAAGGCCCTCAGTCTTTTCCTGTTGATGCCATTGAGCCCGTGTGTGCCCAAGATGAATCGGCAAAGTTCGTTCCCACATCAGCAGCCCTGCACCTCAGTAAATATTTCACTGCAATGGTGGAAGGGGGAAATGCCGTTTCTAAGTATTGATAAGTAGGGATCTTGCACTAGAGTTCTCCCGCGAACTCTTTCTGTCGAGTGGATTAAGTAATCTAAACCTGAGGCAGGTTATGTACATAGCATGAAAACATTTTTCACCTCCCTGCCATTTTCTGTTCACTGTTCTTCCACTAGCATCATTGATGATTTTTTCAGTGTTATTCATCATAGTGGGAAGAAATCTAGCAAAGATGGGAAACATATAGCAATTGGCTCTTTGAAGAAGGAGGATAACCAACGAAAAAATCCATGTGATGGACAGAAAGTATCACTCGAATCGCTCCCCATCTCCTCATCCTTGGGAACAAGATATAAATCAAGGCTCACTCTCAATTCAAATTCATATCCAGGATGTTTGGATTTTGACTCCTCTACAGATTGAATTTCAATACCATGATAATCATTATTTTTTGTGCTCTTCTTTGCATGAGGTCGGATATCAGATCCCTTGAATCGAAAGCGACCTACCGAATCTTTTTGCAGCATCATTTCTTCCAACTCGTTCATATCCAGTTTTGCTAATACAGGATAGTATCCCTCGGCATTCAAATACATGTGAATAGCGCCTGGCCCATAGGGTGGATAGTCTCTATATGATTCAGGGACAAGACCCCCTAAGATGCCCGGTGACCCCGGAGCAAGTGTATCAAACTGTACTCTTCCGATTAAATTGGAGAAGTCGCTCTCTCTTTTTGTGTCTATTGGAATACTGGCACGACATACTCCTTCTTCCACCCCAGGTCGTAGGGACGAAAATGTCCCATCTGGTCGCGGCTGCCAAACTTCCATTTTTAATGCATCATCTTCGGATGAAGAGGGCACCGGCCCACAGCTATAGATACTGCCAACTACGACAACTGGCACCACATCATTGTATCTGCTGCGCCAAAATGACCAATGAGCAATATTGTTTAGGTCTCTGAAGGAGTAATCTTCTCCCCAGTTTTCGTATGTGAACTCTGAATAGTAAGAGCCGTTGCCAACTTGGCAAACTTCTTCCTTTATTGGTGCATTGGGTTTGTATGCTTGTGCAGACACGCCTTGGCGATAAAATTCTTCGACCGACAATGGAAATTGATTACGAGATAAAGAAAGACATTGCGCAGATTCCCTCGCTGGCCGACCTTGGCATACACCATTGGCGTCGCATGATGCATTATTATTTGTTGGATCCTCGGCTCCCACAAGATGTGCTCTCTGCACGCCACAAATAATGGCAATGGCGTAGAAAAGGAATAGGATGATATGGGAATTGATCATCTTGCGTTGTAGAAATCAATGAATAAGATACTGCTGGAGGTGTGACGATAGATTAGAGATGTGGCAAAATTCAAAACACAGTGCTTGGGTTTGGGTGCTGGCCGTCGGTTGATGAAGAGTGGGAAAAATCAAAGAGGTCACATCCAGCTAATTTTATGCCAATGAATCCGATGCCTGGAGGTGTGTCCAGTATTATCCAGCTTGGCAGACAAAACATACACAAACGATTAAGAAAGAGTACCCACAAGCAAGTCAATGAGTCTCTTCATGTCATTGCATCACCATGGCTGTGATCTTTTGTGTTGATCTGATGCAGATGTTGATGTTGTGCCCGCTACCGTATATTCGGAATGGTTCCATGCACCTCGAATTTAGGGAATTTACTGAGAAGCCGCATCGCGGAGTTAGACCTTCATTCTTTTTGCATAACACAGTTCAATGAAAAGACTGTGTCATGCAAAAGGAATGAAGTTCAGAAAATGAAATGCCTTCTGTCAGTAAATTCCCTAAATTTATGCCATCATTCAGAATCGGTGATATTTTGAGATCACCCTGGGGGGAAAGTATCATACGTAGGTAAATTAAGGTACTATAAATGCTACCCCCCTAGAAGTTATTACTATCTTTCATAGTTTTCATAATATCCCGCCCCAGGGGGGAAAGTTTGATAATGTAGATGACGCTAAAGACCATTTGACAGGTAGGATTCATGCAAACTTCCAAGCTTAATATACCCGAAACCAAGCATTTACAGAGTCCAAACACTGGCTCATATTGTTCCACTCGATAAGACCTTTCTAACGATATGTCATACATGTACCAAATCCAATGAGAAAAAATTGACTGCATGGAAGCATTCCAAACATACGGTACATTCCCCTTGGTAAGCAAAATAAGCCAAAGCAGATATCTCTAGCAAGCAACTGGCTCTCTCTTATGAGTATGAGTACCAAAAAGGAGAGTTATTTTGTTACCCCGTCCAAGACAGAGCCAAAAAGGATCGCCCAAGTGAAAAAGAAACACCCAGTGTGGGGATTGAACCCACGACCACACGATGACTCAAGGTCTAAGAGTCGTGCGCTCTACCAACTGAGCTAACTAGGCAGTTCTCATGGCTAATTTCGCCTGTCATCAATCGGACAAAGGTAACTTTATAAACTGTACATTTATTAGTAGTGTTTCCTCCCAAGGTAGGGGTCTATCTGTCTTCCAGCAGAAAGGTGAACCATGAAAATCCCAACCCCCCTATTGTACTGTACCTGCCTACCTCTCTACTCTCTATTATTACCTCTACTCTCGCCTCCTTCTTCCTATCACCTATCACCTTCTATCCATTCTCT
>JALLOX010000178.1:0-14397 GCA_036939695.1 Thalassiosira ordinaria | reverse complement strand
CCGGGCGGTGAAAAACCGAGGGCCAAGATATGGAGGGGGCAAGGGAACCTTGCTTCACGTAGTAGAAGCTAGAGGGCCCGTGCCCCCGCTAGGGGTGGGTAGTTCTGGGAATATGGTATGTAGGGTATTGGATTTCCCAAATAGCTTCACTATTCAGCACAACAACAAGGTACAATCCAATTGTACCTTAGGAATTACCCCCAGGTATGACATGTGGTAAGGATTTCGGCTAGTATTGGTCTAGAGCGGGGGGTACAAGTGAAGTCTCAGATCTGAAGTAATGAATCATAACAAAAATGAGTGGAAGGGTATTTATATTATACTGGCGGCATGCAATGGAGGGGGTATAATCAAAATTGAGGGAATAGTTCGATAGGTTTAACTGTAGTACCACGCGGTAGTACTGCGCTGCAGCTACAGCCTACATACAGCTGATACCCTACCTACAAATACTGCATCGTTTTGCTCTGTTTTGCTATCAATAGCTTCAGCAGCCAGATCGATGGCGATCAACCAACAGGTCAATAATCCCAACGAAGCTGACGGAAATCCCAACAGTGATGCCCAGCAGGATGAGTGTGACTCCATGGCTGCGATCTTCGCGGACGACTTTACGCTCATCAGCCGGGACCCCCTTTCCTATTCGATCCGATTGCGCCCGGATTTTGGCAATGCAACTGAGGATATTATGGAACGATTGACAATATCAGATGTTGGAGGCAGACCGTCCTCCTCCCTCTTGCCCCCTGATGATTTGGCGCTGGTGGTGACTTATCCTCGGGACTACCCCGATACAAATACGCCGATATTTGGTCTAGCCTACGACAGGAATAGGAAAATTGTACTCCACGACGTGCAAGAGCGAGCGTTGCTCAAGGCAGCGACTGACACCGCCCTAGCCGAATTGGGAATGCCATCCGTGTACAGCTGTATGCATGCCGTGCAGACATTTCTTGAGAACAGAGGATTGGACCAGGCCGGAGTGGCATTGCTATCTGACGATTGTCTTATGCACATACTAGCGTACTATGCCTCATCAAAGGAGGAAGTTGACCAGCTGTGCACCGCACTCCCAATCTTTGAGGGGGCGTCAAAAACCAACGTGGTCTGGAAACAGCTTTGTCAAATAAGATGGGGAGAGAAGTGGGGCTTCAATAAGAGGTGGGGACGGGCATTGATGAAATTTCGAGATATGCAACAAAATGAACATTACTGGACAGAGGCTTATCAAGATGAGGAGGCAGACGTCACGAGGAACTGGCTGTCACGCGATGAGCTGTTGTGTATGACTTTTGATAGCCGTCAGTGGTTTTCCTTCACAAGGTTTCGAAATCAGCCCGCCAACATGCGCGACGTCCTACCGACGGGGTTGAGGGACTCGATTTCGCAAGATGTTGTATTCGAGGCTCAAGGAATAGTATCATCGCAGCGAGGCTTGTTTCGTATGCTAGAGTGGAAGTCAAACAATAATGAAAAAATCACTCAAATCAATTTGAAGTTGGCATCGAGTAGATCACCTGCCGAGCAAGTGACCGTGTATAGAACGAAGGACTGGGGTTGGGAACTGAGAGGGAGTGACTATGTGCTCAGGGCCCTAGACAAGGGTAGCAAAGAGGATAATTTAGAAAAAATCTGGGAGGATCTGACGAAGAACATTATAGTTGAAGAAAGAGACCCATGGGTGAAAGCCAGGAGAGGTCCTCATCCGTATGACTTTCGAGAGATACCAGACGATGAAGACTGCAAGCTGATGCTTGACTGGTAGGGCGAGCAGTACTTATTTTATCTGACGCATCATATGCATTTTTGGTTAGTCAAAAGTATGTTGTGCTATTCCTAGTGCAGTGAATGCGCTATTTTGATGGATGATTGGACACTATTCGGAGCAGTACATTCATATGAAGACTTGTATCTTCCGTGCTCACACTCTCGATTTTGTCATGACTCCGACCAAAATCTTGAGTGCGAACACGGAGGACACCCATGTTCGCATTAATAGTAATCAGTTCTTTTATGGAAAAAGTATCATGATGATGTAGAATATTGTGAACAACATCACTCATTAATCATTTAAAGTCCACTCAACCAAATCATCCACGGCCCCTAGCATACTGTCCAAATGAGTCCCAATTGCACTGCTCACCAAAATCTCTGACTCTAGCAACAAACCTGCCTCATCCAATTCCTGTTGAGCCTCGGCTATCAACTGAGGCACATCCTCTGTCGCATGACGCCCTGGACTCAAAAAGTATGGAACACACACCACCTTTGTTACCCTATCAACAGTTATGATATCCCTGAGGGAGTCAGCAATTGACGGTCTGGAAATTTCCATGTGTGCCGCTCTTACTACAGTTGTCGGTGTTCCCCCCTGAGTTGGATTCTCATTTTGTTTATTGTTCAGTCTATTTTCGTACATTCTCGCAATATCATGGATGTGATCATTGCTTGCCTGACGTCTGGATCCGTGATCTATGAGAAGTATTCCCAATTTTTGTGCCGTTGAAATAGTTGCTGCAGAGTCGCCTTTGTTGTTGGAATCTACTGGTACTGGAGCTGCATCCGCTCCGTTGGCGTATGCGTGTGGGCTCAACAAAGGGTCAAAGAGCTCTGCGGCATCAGAAACAGCAACATCCTTATCGTAAGGTACTGTGCTATATGATATTTTTTGCGGTGCTGCTACATTACTATCCATATCCACAGGAGCTGCATCCGCACCATTAGCATATGCGTGAGGACTGAGTAGTGGGTCGAATTCAGAAAGATCCGATGTTGTATCAATTGTAGATGATGTGCTAGTAATGTCGTCCGATGTTTCGAGATCATCAATAGCGCTCATGGAAACACTGCTGGTCTCGGCGTAGGAGAAAAAACCAAATGATGTGGTACCTGTCGATTCATCGACTGAGATGCTGCCATTTTCATTGTTATCACCATCGTTAGACCCGAACGAGTGTGGACTTTGAAGGAACGGGTCAAAATTGACTTCTTCACCATCATTCGTGTTGCTGATGGACCGGAAAATCGAATCGAAACATGACCGCCTTTGTGTTGTCGGAGAAGTAAAGGAAACTATTGCTGATGGCATCATGCCTGCGAGGAGGTAGACGACGGCAACCATCTCTGATGGTGATGGCAAAAACAATTACAATATACAATACCTCTCGAGATTCGGGGGGTCGTGTTCCCCGCTGTGTGGAAGGGATAGGGTTTTGGACGCTTGACCAAAAACGCTTNTCGGATAACGATATCCCAAGTAACACCGCCCGCCTAGCTTACTAAGCAATAAGATTTTTTCCCCATAGGCATTCACCTGCATCCACCACATTTCTTGTGTTCAATCATTGCTGAGGCATCTATTGGACAACGCGAAGCATCAGCGTCGGATAACGACACCCTAACGTTTGCACAAGGCAAAACCTACCTAGTACTTTTTGACAAAAAATGGACTTGGACCATCTTCTCCAACAGACGGAAATTCTATTTGTGAATGAAACCTTGCAAGTTGATGACTTGGATGTCCTGATTGAAGTGCTGAAAAAGAGCAATGTCCTGGAGGAACTTGACTTGTGGAATAATAAGATCACCCTTGCCGATGGGAAGTTTTCCGAAGCACTCGCAGAGAATCAAACTCTTCGGAATCTAAGTTTGGGTTCAGACAAAATGGTTCAGACAAAATTTGTGCCGAAGGTGCGAAACATCTATCGGATGCATTGAAAGCAAACCAATCCCTTCAGGAGCTAATGATATATGACAACAAGATTTGTGAAGAGGGCGTCAAAAGCTTGGCTGGTGCGTTGAGGGTCAATGAATCAATTCAGATTCTGGACTTAAGTGGGAACAAGATTGGCCCCGAAGGGGCGAAACATCTTGCGGATGCATTGAAAAACAACCAATCTCTCACAAAGATAACGTTGGCCAATAATCAAATCGGAGACAATGGTGTCAAAAGCTTGGCTGGTGCTTTGATGATCAACAAATCAGTCAAGACCCTAGATTTGGGCAGTAACAATATTGGAGTTGAAGGGGCGAAACATCTTGCTGATGCGCTGAAAGTAAATCAATCTCTACAAGACATGTTGTTGGATTGCAATCGAATCGGTGACAATGGAGCAAAATGTTTTGCGGATACATTGAAAGTAAATAAATCCCTCCAGACTTTGCATTTGAACTCTAACAATATTGGCAACAATGAAGTCATAAGCTTGGCTGATGCTTTGAAGATCAACGGATCAGTGGAGACCCTGTGGTTACACGGAAACAAGATTGGCGATGAAGGGGCAAACAGTCTAGCCAGCTCCTTCAAGGTAAACAAATGCCTCCGCTTGGTATGGTTGAATGATAATTGTATCAATGACAGTGGTGCTCAAAACATTGCCAAGGCTCTTCAACATAATATCAGTATCGAAGAAATTTGTTTGTATAGCAATGGCATTAGCAGAAGTATCCGCAATTGCATCGATGCTATCACCAAAAATCCTGCCAGGATGCAGTTGCAGAAACTGATCCAGGAAAAGGATGACAAGATTGCAAGCAAAAATGATGAGCTCTTGGACAATGAAAAAATAACCGCTTCGATGAAACAAGAGATTGCTTCGTTGAAAGCAGATATGACATCACCAGTTAAACTACTTGAGAACTTGATCACAAACAAGGACAACGAGATTAAGTTTTTGAAGGCAAAGCTGGAGAACTCCAAGCCAATCATTGATACTGTGGATTTGACTACTAACGATACTCACGAGCGTGCTAATAAGCGCCCTCGTCAAGGAAATGTGGTCAAGAGCAGTATTGCTATCCAGCACAAGAGCAATCAAAAACTGGCACATTTCAAGCAGGAGAAGGAAGATGCGGTGGCTAACTTGAAGACTGCACAAGATGAGAAACAAGCTGTGGAGGTTCATTTAGAGAAAGCCAAGGATGATCTTGAAGATTCAAATGAGACTTTAGGTTATCAAACCCGAGCAACCGATATTTGGCAGGGTCGTTTTGATGAGCTTGTTTCGTTGGTCGAAGCTGGTCAGGTTGATGGGGCCGCAATCTCTGCGATTCGGAACCGTCCAATGAAAATGTACAACAGTGCTTGATATCATACAAGTCTACCTTTCTATGATACTCTGCCAGTATCAAGCTTCATAGAAATAGCTATGGTACAGTTGCATTGTCGTGGTAGACCATGGATGGTACTCGTGCTTTTTTGTTCAGGTTGTTCCTGTAGAATGTGCTTTGGGATTGACATGTGTTTTCGTAATGCAGAGGGAATGTTTTAGGGGCAAGTGGAGCTTAGCAAGTTTCATTTTGGTAAAGGATATAGGCACAAAGCCGTAGTAGACCAAGGATAGGGCTCGTGCCTTTTTTGTTTAGGTTGTGCCTTTAGAATGCTTTGGTGATTGATATGGTTATTTTTTGACAAAGATCTGCCATAGTAGAAGGCAGTTGAAATTCATTAGATTGAAAATTTTAGAAACTCATGTATGATGAGATGGCTGCTCACATTGCATAGACTTGGCGTGGGATGTTACTCTTACAGTGAGTTTGCCAGAACTTGAGCTTATTGCACACCAAGCCAAAATCTCTCTAATCTCACCTTTCATAATATGAGCTCATAGCCTGGAGCCTGCCCAGAGCTGCTTTCATCATAAAAGGAATAGCCTCTGCAGTTCAACAACTCTGACATATCAATGCAATAATAGATGTTTCTTGCCATTGGCCAAAAATATTTCCTTGGCTTGACATCAAGGGCAAGATTGTTTACCTGGCATTGCTAGGCTAATATGTGGCTCAAGGCAGAGAACATGTTAAAGCAAGATTGCATGATAAAGTGATATCTTTGCAAGTGCTATCTTTCGTTAAGTTGAATTTGCTCAAAGATCAATGCAACATTATTTCATTAAGGTCTCGAAGCATAAATTTATTTTGCCTAAATGTATCGTGAGTATAGGACAGCTATAGACATTGTTTAATGAACATTGAGCCTTCATATGATTAGAAGCCAGATATTGCTAACTGTACGAAGTGAGATCCACAAAAGAAGAAAAGTAGGCCGTGCAGGGTGATCTTGGAGATGGTGATCTTGGAGATGCCGATGAGCTAGTAGAGCAGCAGGTCCTGACAACGAATATCTGGCAAGGTCGTTTTGAGGAGCTCACTGCAATGGTAGAAGCTTGCCAGGTGGATAGAGCTACAATCTCTGCTATCCTTAACCGCTCCCTTGCCGGTGGTTTGTAATAAGTTGAATCAGAGCTATTTCTCGTAGGAAGTACTTCTAGTTTTTGCAGTTGGTTTGTGTTGTCTGTTTGATGCGATGAAAGTTGTTTATGCATCAGATGAAACTAGGTGTAGTTCTTAGTAACATCATTGATCAGCAGATGTCTCACTGCATTTCTTATTTTTTATCATACAACACATCTCAAAACATATCTTTCTTCATTTTCTAGCTGGCTTCCCCCAGAATTGCCCAGCCCAAGGAAGAGTCAACTGGGTCTCACGTAGCTAGCGACAAATGGATCTCACATAGGTGGCTCAAGACAAACATAGTTACCTCATGATAAATTGATCAAATATACATAAATACCCCTAGAGGATTGAGCATTTGATAGGTAAAACTAACAGTAAATTGCTTGCAATATAGGGTGCATGGGAATATCATTTCATCTTTTGGAAGGGCTCTGTACCCCATGAACATTCATTTTGAAGCAACAGAACAAGAAGGTGATTGCCACAATAAGAAATACAGCCGAATCAGGAGCAAAACCCCAGTACCATGTGGCTCTACCTCCTTTATCAAATCTAACATAATTTCCAACAGTCTAGTCTCATTGTAGACCCTATGCGGAATTCTCACAACACCCCTACAACCACTACTTTCGCTGCCATTAAACTCGCCTTCCAAATCTTCTACTATATCTCCTTGGTGCCATTGCAAGGCTCTCCACCCTTACATTGTGGCATGGAGACTCGATGATATCTCCAATCGATTGTTTCCTCAGGATGGGATATTGTCAATAATGCAACGATATCCCACGGTAGGACTCCCCGGTCCAAATCCGGTGTTGCATCCGCCCATGCAATTCACAAACCCGTTGTCGCGCTGCAGCAAGCCAATTATCAGATTCTATTTTTCAGTAACCTTGCCCGAATAAGCTTTGCCTACATGAGTGCCCAAATCAACGACACGAAGCAGCACATGATGAACATCCGATGTATGCATATCATCACTTTCGTTCAGTTCAAGATCAGTCACTCAAAGAAAGGAGTCATCACCCAAAGTTTGACCAAGTCGGACAGTTTCTGCTTGCTGCAAAAATAACTGACCGCGATGACTCCCTGACCCTCCTCCTTCATCAGTGTATAGACCTACCTGAACACAAGGCCGCCTCTCAACTTTCAGCCTACCAACACCAACTGGGCGCTCGTTGCCACTTACGACATCATAAACCAGGACCTCATCTCCCGCAACAAGTTCTGAAAGGTACTTTGTAGATGACCCATCCCCCACCACTACGTATGAATGCACTAGACCAGCATTGACACGAAAGGGTCGGCTGGGTACAAAGCTCGATTGAGCCGCTTCCGATAGAACCAGATCCATGATCTTGGCCGAGGAACCTATCCAGCATCCCTCTGTTGGTTTGAGAGATTGGACTAGATCGATGCATACCCGATCAGCAAGGACAGTGCTTTTTCCACCAATAAGGTCAACTCGATGGCATCTCCCTTGCACAATGGTGGGACCACTCGTGCCCCCTCGTGCATAATTTGCTTTCATTGCAGCCGCTGCTGATTGTAGACGTTCCTCTTTTGCACTGACCAAGGCATCCCAGAGCTCTCCATTTTCAATAACATCCCCTGCATTGACACATAGAGCATCCACCCCAAGTTCCAGCGCTCGGGCAAGACCGCCAATGTCCCCGGCACGATCCACAAATGCAGCAATTTTCGTGTCTGTACCTTGACAGGACGAGATGAGGTTTTCAGCCGGAATCATGATCCAACCGTCTTCCCTATCTTTTTGACATGTGATTACAATCCACTCAACTGAACCTACGAGTCCCAATGCTGCATCCTGGCCAGATGGAGTAGAAACGTCAACGATGGTACCAACGGGTGAATCATTTTGCCTTCCTTCAGAGAATATTTTGCAAGGTTGTTTCCCGTCTTGATCACTCGTGACAACATACTTTGTTTTTGTTGATTTTGATGATGCCATATTGTGATCACCACTTCTGCCAAGGAGCATGACATCGACAAAATCAAGATATGACAACTGCTCCATCATCTTGCATGTCTAGCCAAAGTTCCATTGCTTGTGATGCAGTATTTGACACATCCACCATGTTCAAGTGTACCCAGCTGCTGTCCCTATATCTTGAGCTGTGTGGCGAGTTTGGTATAGTCGACGTAGCTGTCCAGCATGAGATTGTTCGCATACACGTTGCTAGATATATTATTACAATGTGGATGCACCCCCGTCCTCCAGTATCTGTCGGCTTATTAGCCATCGTTGACAGTGAGAGTCAGTCCTCCTGATTGCATTTTTTATGGTGGCAATGCAAGCCAATGCCCAACAAAATAGAATATCTTTGTGACATAAAGGAGCCTTTGAATCTTTGCGACATAAAGAGGATGGACAATATGGGTTCCTACGTCGTGAGCCTACGTTGACACCCTGCTACTGCTACCTGTATTGCCTGGACACACCACAAATCCATCAAGGAACTGGAGCTGCTTTTATTTAGAGTAGATCTCTCTCTCTCTCTCTCTAGCTAGAGAGAGAGAGAGAGTAGAGAGAGTGACAAGTCTCAAGCAACCTCATCAGAGGCAGAGGGCACCGCCTGGAGATATTTTTCAAAGATGATCTTCCTCTTGATATCTGCATTGGTATTGATTTATCACCTCGAGGGCACACAACTCCAACTATTTGTCGAAGCAACAACCAACTCTAAATCTACGTCTCGGTCCTTCAAAAATTTGCTTCATATCAAAAGAAGATCATTTCAGTGGAATGCATCTCTTGATCGGGCGACAGGTGTAGCTTCCTCTGTTGAACAATCGATATTCAAACTCACTGGTGACGATGCAACAATATCTGAACAAAACAATGGAAAATTAGTCCAGGAATTCGCAAGAGAGCAATTTTTCAGTTATCCTCAATATTTAGGAAAGCCTTCGCTCACACTTGGACTGTGTCGATCGGTTACTACTTCTAACGAGTGTTGCAATCTACGGACCTCTCTTTTGCCTTTGAATATGCTAACCTTTGGCAAACCCAGGATGGTAGCGTCTACCAAGGTGTCTCGTGTCAGGAATAATGTTGATTTAGCTGCTCAGCACGGAGATGTTATATGTTGTGTAGAACTTCCCATCACGGGAGGATTGTTAGCAGTAATTTCGTCATCAACAACAAAGGAGACAAAAGATGATGATCATGGATGCTTACGTTTCACCTGGTTCCAAACAAGACACAACATTGATAATCAGAAGCAACAGCCTGGGATTATACTCGTTACCCAAATAGCAGGAAACTATCAGCCATCATTGGCAGGTAGTAAAATCCCCATACCAGCGTGGCGAAATATGATGTATTGTACAACGCAACGCATACTACATGCCTATGTAATGTGGAGATTCCATGGTTTTGTCGCTAAGGAGTATCGAAGAAAGTTAGTTGATGGCTAAGTTACCTTTTTGGCAAACTAATTCGCCTGGTGAGTGCAGAACAGAATTTCGTGAATTATTTGAGACTTTGAAAGAGCAGTCCTTATGTTGGTATGGGGTGCGGTGCATGATCTCGCTATGATACATGCCTTTATATTTGGTGCATACCGCAACCACTCTCTCTGATTTGATGTTGCACGGTTAATTGTAGCTGTCGGTGATTGTAGTGTCAACACCTAAAGGAAGTATCGTATTGTAGCTGAACGAATCAATTCCATAAATTAGATATTATATGGACAAGCTGTCCGCCAATCTACTTCCTGGACGGATTGAGTCCCCACAGTCAAAAGTTTTATAACATAAGGCTGGTGCAACGAAAATCCCAGAGCGTAACGAAGGCTGGTTCGATCGGAAAGGTCAGAGGAGTAGACCAATTGGTGAGATTGCACGCTCCTGAGAAAATAAACATGCTGCTGCGCAATGCTTTCTTATTCACCCTCAACAATCGCATGTGACAATTGCTTTATATCATCCAACCGGTGTTTTCGTACTCGCACTCAAGAATTTGAGTAGGAGTCACGAATGACACGGTTGGATGGTGAGTGTAATCCCACGAGTGGTAGTGTAGGATCGTCAAAAATGATTACACGCGCCACTAGTTGGATTACAATCGGCGAGTCAACCGTTTCCCAAATTTGGGGGTCGTGTTCCCCCG
Source organism: Thalassiosira ordinaria (assembly GCA_036939695.1). Lineage (NCBI taxonomy): Eukaryota > Bacillariophyta > Thalassiosirophyceae > Thalassiosirales > Thalassiosiraceae > Thalassiosira > Thalassiosira ordinaria. The sequence goes on along the minus strand of JALLOX010000178.1, from coordinate 4,025 downwards.
CTTGTGGAAGGGATAGGGTTTTGGACGCTCGACCGAAAACACTTGCTTCGTCTAACAAAAACATCGCGACTCAAGGCTAGTTGCGCTCATTCTCCGCCTCCCGCCATCTCAAACTCGAACCAGCTGGTGACGTCAGCCATCAAGGCTGACCTTGAGTCGCGATGTTTTTGTTAGACAAAGCAAGCGTTTTCAGTCGAGCGTCCAAAACCTTATCCCTTCCTCACAGCGGGGAACCAATTGCAGGAAAATGAATGGTGAAATACATCAGACCTAGAGCATTAAACATGCTGACTAATAGTATTGCTTCCTGCATTTGGCTTAAGCTATATCTAAACGCAGATTTCCTACTCCTTGCTTTATTCAGCTGCAGATACTCTAGAAAAAACACAGGTTTCCTACTTTTGTAGATTGAGATCTATGTCAAAGCTTCAAACTCAGCTGCATCCCCAAAGACCACAGATATCCTCCTGCATTCCAGCCTGATTTAGCTCTACTATAAGCCATCAGATTTTCTAATATACTTGAGGCTCAAAGGTTGCACGTTTCCTCCTGCACTCAAGACTATTCAGCTAACAAAGAACATGCCAGTGACCAGAATCCTAGCCCTACATTGCCTATTGGCCCAACGTTGACACTGTTTCATGAAGCTTGAAGTGCAAGAGTGATCTAGTTTTGCATTCAGAATGGATCAGAGCCGGTGCACTGAGAGTGCTGGCGGCATAAACCTTGAAGGGCAACTTTGCCTCGATCAACTTCGGCTCAATGCAGCCAGGCCCAAATGTATTTTCAATCCATTTGGGAGATAATTCGATCTGATAGAAGCCAGTTTCATCCAACCTTTCACGAGGACAGTGGCTGGGAAACTTGATCAGCAGGCTAGAGCCGTCACCAGTGATATTTGCGGCAATTTTGTCCAGCAGGAAGGGGTCGCAACAAGAGGGATATATCATGAACCCAGCATTTTCGCCATCGTCACTGTTCAAAGCAATGCGATACATGAGCAAAGAACCCACCAAAGAAAGCTGGACAAAAATCCAAGTTTGGAAAGGAATATTACTTCGCCACGATCTTGCAAGCCTTTCGAGTCTCCCTCAGATTTGTAGGATATGAGACAAGATAGGAACTGCTCGAGAGGATCATAGTGAGCACCTTCGCTCTCCTCCGGAAGAGAAGTCATTGCGCGGACACTCTCTAGTGGATCTGCTTGACCAGTCATCCGTGTTTTTTGAAGCCAGCTGGGCCTGGGGCATTCCTCGTCATATTTGAGGTAGGAAGAGTTCAAACCCATGCCAGGGGCTTTACTATTTTGTAACATTGTTCGCACCAATGTCATGCGAGCCCCAATGTCAAATCGACGAGAAGTCATGCGAAGTAGCCGCTTCGTCGCATATTTCAGTTTCACCAAGCAATCATATTTGCTGACTGCAATATGATATGTCATAAGTACATAAGCTGTCCCGCCTAGAAAGTAACCCACTGCTCCAACCTATTATGAAATGTGCCCAGACAGTTAGAGAGGATTCTTCGCAAGAATGAAAGAGTGAGGTATCAGGGCAAGTCGAAACGAAGCAATGGACTTACAATGTTGCCCGCAGTATGTGCTTCGCCTGAGCTGTAATGTGCTGTTGCGTATCCTATCGAGCCAATAAACCAAGAAAGATTTGAAGTAAATGAAAATCTTTGTAGGCAGTTTCGAAGAATTGTGATCTCTCGATTGGGTAGCTTGCGCTCTAGATATCTTTCGAGGGCATCCTTCCTGATGATGTTATCATCTCCATTGGTATCAATATCCTGGATCAGCTCATCAACCTCTACCTCTGTTAATAGAATGTCGCTGCATTCCAGCAATTTATGAAAGTCAGTCGTCTTGATGAATCCATTCTTGGCAAATGTTTTCCAGATGCCCAAGTCCCTGTTGTAGTATTGAGCGTAGCGAATTGAAGCAGCAAGTAGCTCTCTCACACGTTCTTTTGTATCATAGGTATTTTGTATATGTTGAAAAGCTAGTTCACTAAAGGCCAATGTTCCCACAACATAGAGCCATGTATAAGCAAAAAAATCGTAACTGATCCCTACTTACCGGAAGGTCCAGTCAACGATAGAGAATGCCAATGCTATGAAGAAGCATAGGCCCTAGTAATAGAAGAGATTAGGGAGAAAACGGGCAGTTGTCATCTCGCATCAATGATCATTGACAAAAACAAGTTTCACGTACCATCAGATATCCAAGGCTCGTAATTGTATTCCTAAACACAAACCATCCACGACTCAAGTACTGCACTACAGATGATCTCCTTTTGTCCTCTGAAACAATGAAATGATGGAATTCAATTGGATTCAATGAGCGGGACTGCGAGACAGCGCGATATAAAGTAAGAAACCTTCACTATGAACAATGGATAGATAAAGAAAGATTTTCTTCAGATCGAAGATATCTGACTTACATTTGTTTGGGATGCAAACAAGATCATGTAGTCGGCCGTTCTTTGGGAATAGGATGTTCCCAGCTCCCTTAGAAGAAGGAATTCAATATCAGTCTTTGTTAGCTCCCCGGAGTCTCCAGAGTAAATCACCTCTTCTATGTATTGCATTTGCTGAGCAAAACTTTGAGGAAGTGTGGTGTAACTCGAACTTCCTATCACTCTCTCTTCACTCGTCCTTTTCTTAAAATTATCGAGGGTATGACGTCTTGGGATTTGATTGTACTGTTTTGCATTCTTTCTTATTGCTTCTTTGAACTTTTGAATGTTTTCCTCTGTCTGCTTCATCTCAATCCACTCTTTCAGAGGTGTGCCCACAACTGATTTGCCTGTTACATTCATAGAGCAAGGGAAAACATATTGCATCGAACTCAGGTTGCAAATATGATTTTCAGGATAAAAATGAAAATACCTTCTGCTCACCAATTGCAATAGCATAAAACACATTCGCTAGCAGACCTCCGGTGATTGTGTTCACCTTTGCAGGAATAGGGAACAGACCAATGAAAAGAAGCAAGCCAGCAGCGAAGTTGAAGAGAGAAGGTGGGTCCATAGCTACATCATTCACAGCTTTATTTGGAATGTCTTTTCTCCTTTTAATGAACCTATCCATAACTGTGTCTAAGTCTGCAAGTGAATACGAACAGAAGCAATCGCTGGTCTGATCTTTGGCTGATTTAGTTGTTGCATAGGCTTGAGTGAAAACTGATACCAAGACATCCAAAGGGATCAGAATTCCCTCCCCATGAAGTATGCTGTTAAACTCAAAAATATTGAACCTTTTGTTTTTCAATGACTCTTGCTCTTGGTAGCGGGCAAGAATCTTTGCCTCAAGTCCTCGGGGATTCGGCTCGCTGGCAGATAATGGCGCTACCGCAACACTCTTCATTTCTCCAACGTTAGATCACAAACCCAATTTGTAACTGGAAAGGCAAGCGAGGTTGAGAACCTTAGTTGTAGGGTGCAGTGTGTTCTGCATTTGCCTAACTTTTGTGGTAGGCAGATAATGATGTGATACATGCAACAGTATTATTCTGTAAAGTCAAAAAAACAAGAATTATTTGAGCCAAGTCACCCACGCCTGTCATGAAGAGGCCAGATTCTCTCTCACCCTCTCTCTCTCTCTCTAGAGAGAGAGAGAGAGAAGAGAGAGAGAGAGAGGTTCCTATTGAGGCAGATTGAGGTACAATAGATGACATTTTAAGCCTACCCTTCTTGACCCTTCCCAAGAGGATGCCAAATGATGCACATGTTTTCTTTGTATTATGAGAATGACAAAGGAAACAGTACTGATCTGACCGCATGCTCGATCTTGAATACCAAACCCTAAATAAAACATGCAGCTTCTATCATTCATGAAAGGACATCCTTCTACTCAATCCGTCCCAGAAAAAATGAATTCCTACGGCTTTTTGGCCGTCCCACAAAAAATTGAATTTCTTCTACATACAAATAGTACCAGAAACACGCGTAGAATAGTTTTGTGCTCACTCGCGTTCCCGCCACAAAAAATTACTAGTGTTCGACACTAGTAAAATTAATCGT
>JALLOX010000177.1:0-14821 GCA_036939695.1 Thalassiosira ordinaria | reverse complement strand
CACCAACATTGTGGAATGTGATTTCCCCATTATTGCTTATTATTGGCAGATATGAAATGGAGCAGCCAAATTCAATGATTGAGACTACCATACCTAAAGGTACTACCTCTTCATATGTCACCTCTGAGTTCAGCAATGACTACTCATACCATTTCTACTTTCACATCACTGGATGTGGATGAATTGTATGATGTTTGTAGTGGCCGTTAATTAATTTTTTGGTGCATAAGATGCGCCCAAACGGAGACAAGACTCTTCGTACCTGTACACTCCTCCCAAATATGGAGTCAAGGCCAAATATACTAAGCAGCCAATAGAATCCACCCTCCAAGACCAAGAGGGATTTGCAACTTGGACAGGACAGGTGACCTTACCAATTTCACTTTTGACGGCAGCCATACGGCTTTCATTGCATCTCAGCAAGCTACCAGTGCGAGGAATGAATGCATTGCGGTACACTTTTTTGTTAGAAGCAAAGCAAGCAAAAACTTGTCCAAAAGACCTTCGCTTCACGTTGTTTTGATCGCTTGATGGAAACGTGGTTTTAAAAATTTGTTTTGTTAGCGAAAGCAAGCCTGGGACGCATTCATTCTGAGACGCATTCATTACACGCACTAGGCTACCCCTCTCTAGGTACACTAAGAAACAATTAAGAGAACCTTTTTTCGCAACCCCAGGAGAGGGCATGATTTTAGCCATGCACAGCAATGCCTCCTACCATATCTCAGAGATCCCTGGGCGGGGTGGCCACTACTTTTTCTAATGAATGATGACCAAATAAATATTGGGTACCTTCCTACCCATTGACCTACATATCTACCTAGAGGTAATATTCCCTCTTGGTCTTTCGGACCCACATGTTCTTTTGAATATCTACGAGAAAATCGTCATTTATGCCGTTAAAAATAGTCTAAATTACCCTTCCAGACTTCAAAAATATAGCTAAATTAGGTAAACATATCAGAGCTATCCAGAATATTAGCTAAGTTAGACAATAATCGAGACTTCTCCAACTCAACTTTTACAACGACCGTTCACAACGTTCAGAATGAGAATGGCTTCATTTTTTTAGATGCATTCAAAATCCCTCAATGGCATTTCCGCTCGGCACATCATGCAGGATGCATTCAGTGTTGGTGTCGATGCCGTTTAGTTCACTGCAGCACGTCCAATGTTAGACAAACTGCGCGACATGTATAGCAGGCAAACCAGCGGAGGATTCGGCAGCGCCAGCGGGGGAGGAGGCACCGCCAAGCGCGTCCTATCCTCCTTCCTCGAAACATCGGGACTTGTGTGCGGTTCGCTCAAGGACACGGTGCAGGACAAGCTAGCCGACAAAGATATGGACATGAAATGGGTTGAGAATGAAATTGATAATATCAAGACGAAGATTGGTCCCACGATCGAGAAGCCGAAAGAACAGATATTGAACTTTGCCGAAAGGGCCTGCAGAGGGGGTGGCGAGCCGTTGTCTCCAGTGGCTACAAAGACTCCGTCAACGGGTGTGATGGGAGGGAGCTTTTTGGATGATAACACGCTGGATGGCACAGTTGCGACGGCAGAGGGAAGGACGCTGACCGTATCTACCGGCGATATCGACGATGAAACGATGGCGTCCACTCTGATGACGGCCGAAACGCCGCCAAAGCACAAGAGTCGATTTGCACAAGTTGTGGACGAGGCGAAGAAACGAGAGAAGGCCGCAGCAGACGCGGCAGCTGCACAGGTTGCCGCGGGAGGTGGGACTGTTGTCATTGGGCTATGTTTATCGCGCAAAAATCCCACGCTGGGCCATCCAGACACGGTGACGAGACAGACGGCATTTGATTTCAACGAGTTGCAGGATAGGGATTATAAATACGTTAGCTCTACGGATGATAGCGGTTGGCTTGCGGGAGGAGGTGAGCGGGGAGATCCTTATCTTAGTGGTGAGACGAAGGATTTCAATCATGATGGGTCGGTTGTCTCCTCCAAAAGTGAGGATTCGAAGGTCAAGTCCTTTGGGGCAGGCCACAAAATTGCCGCGCCGGATCGGGTTCATATTCCAATAATACAAATCAATGCCGCCAGCTCTGCAGTCATTGATGAAATCGTCTCGGCCTTGGCAAGGGGAGAGATATTTATTCCGGAGGTGTCAATTTTGCCAGAGACTCTGAGCGTGAATACCACGAGTCCACCCGACCTTGTGGTCCGTTTTGGTTGTGAAAAGAATGATGACACGAATCCAGAGGATTGGCCTAATTGGTGTCTTGAATTTCTCCACAACCAGCTATATGATTACTTTGCCTCTATGGGTGCACAATGGGCCAAGAGGCCATTTCAGATCACACTTGCACGCAAAGTTCGATGGATGACGGTGAAACACATGAACAAGTACTTTGCCCGATCAGAGCAGGTGATCAATTCCTGGAGAGAGAAGGGGCCACAGTATCTTCAGCCACCATACTCGGATGATTCATCTCGTGGAGTCATATTGGAGGAGATTACCAGGCCACATGGGATTTATTTGATTCAGAATGGAGTGCCAACAAATTACTTTGCTCCTAATTTCCAGCCTCCATACACAACAAAAATGCGACGTAGTCTAATCAGGAATGTCATCAATAAAAGCTGGGATATGAAGCATAGAGATTGGCTGTCAGAGCCTGTGCCTCGTATGCGAGGGCCTGTGCAATTGATTAGCTCTGTAATGGGATGCAGCAATCCAGGCCACATGAGCCCAGTGGAGGAGATGGCAGTGGCGAACAATTTTGGAGTATTTCACATGAGGCCTGACTTTGATCTAGTTGCAGATGTGAGTGGCAGACCGGAAACGCCAGAACAGGAAGAAGTCAGGGGCAGGAGGAATGATGGGAGAAAAGAGACCCACAAAAGTGAGAAGAAGGATTCAAAGCGACATTCACCTAAAGAAAAAGGAAAGAAGCTCAACCAAATGGTATCTATTCCGTCTGATGAGTCTTATGGTAACAGCACACGTCCTAGTGGTACAATGTCACTCTCGCTGGAAGAGACTTTGACAGACCTTGCTGATGATCCAATCACTACTGGCCGCACGGCCTCACATAGCTTGGAAAGTTTAGAGGAACTATCACCTGATAGATCTTCACATGATGATGTGGATAAGAAAGGCTTCTTCAACAGTGATGGCAATGGCAAGACACCATCGGTTGCTTCTTCGAAGGAGGTGTCATTTTCGGATAGCAGTCTGGCAGAAAGTGATCGGGAGAGGCGGCCAGATCATGAACAGCAACGGCCAAAGCGAACAATGGAGAGACAGACAGTCGATGTACAGGAACCCTCCAAAGTTGACGAGAAAAGGCTTGACAAATTTGTAAGAACAAAGGTACGTGTGGAGTTTCCTTGGTGATGTCATATTATTGTGGTCACAAGAAATAGTATGAATGTGTGCAACTCTAATTCTATTCATTTGGTTGTTTTCATCAGACCAAGAGACGAGAAATGCGGGACCGAAGGCAAGATGAAAGCGGAGAAAGAAGCACACCTACGTCAAAGAACTCTCCATCAAGTACCAGGCGATCTCAAACCCAAAGTCCACAGACGCCAGTATCACCGTCATGTGAAAGCATGGCATACTCTATGGATTCTGCCTCACAATTTCGTCCTCCTGTTCTTAATACTCATAACCATGATGGAGGAGGATCTGTGATGACAATGGGAACAGAAAACCAGAGTCTCTTGAGTTATGTCACAAGGTCGACAATGGTTCAGTCAAGATATCAAGGAAGTGAAGAAGAAAATCACACCGACCAGGAAGGAGAAGATGATGACATATCGTTATCACTTCTTGAGTCAAAAAGCAGTTTGATACCTGGAGATGAAGAACTCAATGCCATGGGATGGGCCAAAGCATTGGACCCAAACAGCGGAAGCTACTACTACTACACCCTAGATCGAACGAAGACTGTATGGGAAAATCCTCTTGCTTGAGAATCCTTGAGAAGTGCCTTTGACAACAGACAATACCCTGATCTCAAGTGGCTTCTTCCCTTTATGTATTTATCTGTGATTTTTGTCACCTCAAAAGTTCATTGAAGAATTAATACCTCAAGTAAAATGGAATCTGTATAGGTCTCATGACACATCTAAGATGTAAGGTCATCAAAATAGTCATCAAAATAATGAACTTCACCATGCAGGCTTTGCATCGTAGACATTTATAAAAAATGGTGGAGAATGATCGAAATTATCCTTATCTCTTATCTCGCCCTCTCTTTCCAGTATGGCCGTTGACGAGTGTCTAATCTGAGAGAGTTTTTCAAGGCAGCATGGCAGCATGGCTTGTGTTTTTATGCCAGTGTGATCGCATGGTCCTGCGCCTGGATATTGCTCCAAGTGTGATCGCCTAGAGATCCGGGTATTATTGCACTGCTAGCTCATACTCTTGGTTTCACCAAAACTGAAACTTCATTACGCCTCTTCCATGGAGGTGTAAATGGATCATTGTATTGAGCAAGAACTACAGGAGCATCCTCGACAGCACACCAATCATTGTCTGATTCCAATATCTCTTGCAGCTTTCGAGTTCTATTGTCAACATCTGCTTTTCTCCCAAAGCCAGAAAAGGCCAACACAGCCCTTTCACAGCCTTCCACTGGTGATACTTTGACCGAACTATCAGCTAGTGGTTTTGGTGCTTTCCCCTCCTCTTGCCAATAATCGCTAGGCAATACAAACGACATTTTGCGGCTATCACCTTCACCCTCTGAGAGTACTGGTGTTGTCATTTTCATTGCAACTTCATCCTCATTTTTCCCAAATAAGTACCCAGCTAAAGCACCAAATGATGTAGCCCCAGATAATGATGGCATGGAAACTTTTGATGCACTTTCTTGGTCACTCCCAGATTTCTTCAAAGATGTCTTTAGCTCATTCATGGTGACACTGCAAACGGAAAACTTTTCGTACTGTCGTACTTCGAAGCCATCTCCTTCCTTTGCCGATAATACCTTATATTTTGGTGTTTCAAGACCAGGAGGAGTCCTGTCAAGCAACTGAGCCGATGGAATACCACGAGCACCAACCTTAGCATCCTTCTGGGCCGTTGTTAACAGAGATGATACTCCCTTAAATTCTGGCTTTGCCATATTGCGCAGCAGAATGTAAAGTGAATTGCGTGCCCTACTCTTCTTGGATTCTTCATCATCCTGTTCATCAGAAGAGGAACTAGGAGTTGACAACTCCAACAATTTTCTTAAGCGAAGCTGCCTTGCACGGCGTGAATACCTACTTAATGGCATCCTTGTCCACCAGGGAAGATTGCTTCTCTCCGGTGGCAACATGTCACTGAGGTATTGATCCATCTTATCAGTACCACGGATCTCCATCAAGATATCACAGACAGATGATGCAGCGGTAGAGTTCCCTTTTAGTATATCGTCCATGAGCAAAGATGGAGTTTCGGTGGTCGCCATTAAGCAACATGTCGGCGACGATGGCGACTGAGCGTAGGATGTCACAGGCATGCCATTTGTGAAGGATGAGCACTCTCTAGCATGGAGGCACAGCGCCGCGAGCATGAGAGCTCTATTGATTGAATTCATGACCATGACTTAGTCAAAAAGGATTTCGATTCGGCACTGCAGCGGCGGTGGGGAGCGGATTGTTACTGCTGGTATTATCGTATCTACTATTACCCGTCCGTCCGTCGGTCATGGTCATGGTCATGGTCAAATAATGAAAAATTGAAGGGGGCGTAAATCGCTGAGGTGGCATACATGAACAAACAGAGGTTGTCCAGTGACCCTTATGATTAGATTGCACGACGATTCCCTTCTCGTTTCTAAGTACAATTTTGTACTTCCTTGTACCAGGAAATCCACATACAGAAGGAAAGTTAGATAAATGGACTTGCTGCCGATGAAAGAGGGGAGCAGTCGCGGGGTCAAAGCCAGAGAGAGTCGGAAGGAGTCGGAGGAGGCGATCGAGCGAGCACCGACAGGAGCGAGAGGCTTGAGGCTTGCCACATTGCCACCACGCACCATCATCAAAGATTCATCCGTCCGTGCGCACCCACCACAATCCACAATGTCTCTGCTGGATGGCGTTGAGGGTGAACATGCATCCTCCCATGCCCACGCTTCTCGAGAGACGTTAGCCAAGGTAGACCATTAGCTGTCAGAGGGGAAACATAGCTCCTCTGATATATGTTCTTTGACAAAAGTCGCTCAATATCAATAATAATTATTTGATGGGTTACCTGTGTTGTGGGCGATCTTTAATGTACTCAAAAAGACCTAGTTGCAATGAGCGGTAGGAGCCCCCAAGATCAGACGCAACAACACCCACCGCCACAACCAGAACCGGCGGCCTCCATCTCTCACTCTACCAACAATATGCACACGATTTACGATAGAAATGTTACCCCTGATCCGCTCATGTCACCGTATTGCGCTGATGACATGGCTGCATCTATTTTGTCAGAGGCGGAAAGGAGTGCCCAAGCGGAATTAAGGTCGACTTCTGAGGTATTGAAATTGGCAGGAAGTGTTCTTCGTAGAGGCAATGCAACGGGGTCACATCCATTCACTGCAGGAAAATTTCACAGTGATCATGTAGGTGATGTCGGTAGTCGTAGGGGCATCTCAGTGCCTTCTCTCACTATAAAACCATCATTATCAGCATCGCCCCTACCAACCCCGCCAACGTCGCCAACAATTGACGATAGCATCCACCTGCCTGGAAAGTTTGGTTTACTGTCTTCTGCCGAGGTCAAAAAGAAACTGACAAGTTCTCCTGTTAAGCGGACCGAGCTGCTGAGCAAACTAGATGGCTTAGATCGAATAATCCCCTCGAGCAGCAGCATAATATCCAAAAGTAGTATGGACGCGAGTGATGAACTAGCCAATAAGGTTGCCCGATCAAGTTCAGTTGTGTCGGCTGCAATGGAGAATGCACACGCCCATGCAAACAGGATCAAAAGGAGTAATTTATCAAAGACGTATCAAAGACCTCGTGGAGTTTCTATTGGAAATTCAAATAGTATTGATGAAAATACAGCTGAATCGGCCATAAGCCTTTCAAGGTTGGCAATAGATCAATCTATGCATGCACGAAAACGTTCACCAAGATCATCTCACAATCAAACGATGCCTCTTTGGGTACAGAGAAAGATTGCTGCCGAGACAGGCAACACTCGTTTAATTCGAAGTGAACCCAGTGAGTATTCAGGACAATATGAAATACATTCATCAGAATGCATTATCACCCACGAGTTTAACCGAGGTGATTGGAGTTGGACATCAGAATGGAGCCCTGATGGCAAATACCTAGCATTAGCAACGGAGAATCATAGTCTAGCAATTATCGAAGTTGGGGCTTCAACGTCAGCATGGAAGGTCATCCATGACGAACGCATTGGAAAAGTCAAGAATAATACTACACATACCATTCGCTCAATTGCCTGGGGTGGGACCTTTATTGCGTTAGGGGGGACAGGTGACGCAGTATCCATTGTGGAGCCCCGTTTATCATCTTCTAATGAGAGCAAGCAATATTCGTTTGACATTGTGGATGTCATTAAAGAAACTGGCTTTGTGGGAACTCTCTGCTGGTTAAAGAATTCCAACATTCTAGCTATTGGAAGTCGGGAAGATCAATGCCTTATTGCAGACATACGTCAACAGGATGATGGCACGGTGACCAGTAATATTTTGCACAGCATTCAAAGATCTGACTGGGTCACAGCGTTGCAATTCAGCCATGGCGGGACGAAACTTGCGATAGGAGATCGAGGCGGCCTCCTCTCCGTGTATTTATTTGTGATGATAAGACCCGGAGAGGCCCCAGCTCTGTCACCTATTCATGATGTTGAAGTAGGAGACAGTATTTTGGATATACAATGGTCCCCTTGCGGCAAATACCTTTATCTAGGCGGAGAAGACTATTCAATAACCATACTTGATACTGCAAAGTATTCTATTCAGCACAGGATAGGGAGAGATCGGTGGGTTACATTTTTGGCGCCGTCACACGAAGGAAAATATCTTGCAGCCGGAGGAATGTCTTCTCAGGTATCATTTTTGGATGTCAGTGCAAAGTGGAAAGAGGTCACATCGCTTCAAGTCGAGGGCGGAATACCTCTGTGCGCAAAATGGCATCCAAGTGATGAATACCTTGCAGTATGTGGCCAATTTAATGAATTGGTCGTATATGAATCATCCTGTCAAAGATTACCCCAAGGGAAGTGCTTGCGGTCCAAGTCTTCTATCCTTGCAGTAGAGTTCAGTCCAGATGGAGCAATCATTGCAGTTGGCAACGAGACAGGATTGGTTACTTTATTTGATGCCTTGCCAAAATCATTTGTCACCATCTATGAAACAGTCATTGGTATTGGTGGTGTCATGTCCATAAAATGGAGCCCTGATGGAAAACATATTGCAATAGCTAGTGGCAGCACATTTGTCTTACTTGACACTTCATACTCTGGCAGGCCAGGTACACATCCTAGAAGTTCAGCTCAGTTTCTAGTGAGAAAAGTGCTCCAGAGTGGAGTCAGCTTCACTTCATTGTCATTCAGCCCAAACAGTCAATATTTGGCACTGTCGGATGACCAGACAAGACTATTAGACCTAAAAAATGGTTGCTCATGTGTGCGTGTCCTTGACCAAAGCAACATAATTGATGACAGCAATGTGGTTTCATCTGCTTGGACTGATGACGGCACTCTATTTGCAATGGTGGGTGGCAGATCTAACTTGTCAATTTATGACATGAGCTCATCTTCTCCAGTGAAGTGGGACCTGTTATTTTCCATTTCATTCAAAGCTATCATATCATCTCTCTGCTGGGGGCCATCAATAAAGAATGGCTTGCAGTATCTTGCGTTTGGAGGGGAACCTGAGACGGTGGCTATCATTGAAGTCAGAAAGCATGAGCGGATTTGGGAGACAGTTCTCCAAATTCCAAGCGACTCAATCACCAATGTGCTTCGTTGGAATAAAGATGGCATGCTATGCATCGGTGATGATGATGGAGCTGTTAGGGTAATAGATCTCGCCTACCTCAAATCTGGCAAGTCAGTCAATGAGATGAACTATAACTGGCAAAGGCAGGGAGTTATTAGCTCAACAAAAATGACTCGCAACTTTGGAAGGAATGCAATCACATCACTGTGTTGGCTTCCCTCGAATGCCAAACAAATAACCAAAAACTTGCTTGCAATCGGAGGGACAGATGGGATATTTGAATTGGTTGACTTATCAGATCGCAGCCAATTAGGCCCCACACCAAAATAATACCATAGGTTATAGATGGCCAAGGCATGAATTGCAGAACAATAGAAATAGAACTTGCTCAATATGGAAGTTATTGTATTCCTTACTCCATAATTAACTCCTTCTCTAATCAAAAGAACATATTAATCCACTTATGTTATAGCTCGACAACTTCTCATATGAACAACGATTATGCATTTTGTTATAAGTTTCGCTGTTATTTGTTCAGAGTTGTTGAGTTTTGTTTCCATAAACTGCATTGAACATGATTGAAGTGACAGAAAGACATTGCAAATAAAAAGTCAACGCACACACATCCGGCAAAAAATATTGAAAGATAGAAGTGCTTCACCCACCTTGGGAACCAGTACCTCTTTGTCCCTTGATAAATATCTAACCATACCATACCTTTACCAAGCAACAATTCTAAAGCCCTATTTGACCTGTCATCATCCCAACCCAGTGCTCTGGACATATCCTTTACAGTAACCATACCATACGGACCATAATCATCATCTTCTGCCAATTTCATGACCTGCATGTTATCCTCATTCAACTCGTCAGGGACAGAACATATCAAAATGGTCCGACCAACATTAATGGTGCGGAATCCTGAGCCCAGCTTGGAAAGCTTTTTGACAGATGTTATTATATCTTCTTCACTGTAAGAGCTCTTGTTCTTTGAATCTGCAAACTTGAATTTGGTACCTCTTTGTGTAAGAATTTCTTTCACCTCTGAAACTCTATAGCGTAGAATCAATGGGCATGATTGATTTCATGGCAAGATAAATGGCGACATAATGAGGTATAAATGCCAAAACACCAAACATAATATGCTCTGGTAAGCAAAATTCATGCATGATCTACGATACTACAAAACTCTCACCGAATAATGCCCCCATTTCTTGACCTGCTGGCAAGGCACACTTCTGCAACTTTGACTGACAATTCATAATAGAACTCGCCTATGCCAAGCATACTACCCCAGAAACCCTTTTCTGCAGAAAGAGGGTCAACCCCCAATGGTGCACACATGTCCAAAAATTTGGCCCTAAATGCTGGGTCATGTTGGATGGCATGTTTATGAGTCTTTGCAAATTCTGCCAGCCTCACTTCCAACTTTTCGACTGTTTCCATTGCCGATGCGAGCGAAGTGGCTTTCAGCTCCTCTGCCTTTTTGGCATAGCTGATAAGCCCACAATGAACAGCAAACGAATTATTATTAGATCAGGTAGTGATGGAACAAACACTATGCTCACTATAATATCAGCCATCCCGTCATGTCCCGGCTCGGGCAAAAGTCAGGCCGACGATCTCCGACGATCATAACTTACACTGCGGCTCCTGCACGCCCTACGCCCACTCCTCGTCTCCGATGGGCCATGGCTAGAAGATGCTAGACGTTAGTATGATTTGATTCTATCTCAATCATCCACTAGAGAGAGAATGAGGACAACTGAAACGGAAGCAGAGGCGGAGGTAGGTAGGCGGGGTGTTGGTGGTCTGTGTCTATCTGTTAGGAGCAAGAGGAGGAGGGCATCGGGTATCTCGAGTCTCGAGGAGGATTTGAGGTATCGGGTATCTACTTATTGGGAATTGGGCATCTTTCAGGTCGGTACTTACGATCGGCATCGATCTGCGTGAATCAGCGATGGTTTGCTCGCGGGGTAGGAGTCGAGTCAATTTCCACGTCGACATCGAGAGAAACAACACGCGCCATCTGACGCGCCAACCATGGTATGAGAATTTCCACCCGCCGCCATGATATCCAAAATATTTATTCATATCCATTCCTACCGAGGGACCGGCCAGGGCAAAGGTCGAAGTAGAGCCGCCTCATTCGCCGCTGGGTTGTTCATAGCTGAGGCGCACAGTAAAAGTGATCTGGGATCTCCACTCAGCCATGACATATCAAGTACCTCATGACCGGGTTGTCCAGCGCCGTTCCGCCACCGCGGCATTGGCATCAATGCTCCTCCTATTATCCATGCAGACGCAAATACGAAGCTCTGATGGTTTTTCTACTCCAATAACGCACACAGCCCGTCATTATCTACAATCTAGCTCCAAGCTATGCAGTGAAGTAGAAACAACGAACTCTATCGAATGGGCACAAGATGGTGATGATGATGGTGATGACGCAGAAAATGCGCTCCCCGAACTAACGGGCTCATTGTCAGGTTCCAAACTAAACGAGTTTGTACTGAATGAACACAAACCACTGGGTTGCTCAGTAGAAGAGAGTTTGGCTGCCGAGGAAGATGATGCGAAGTATGTGTTTGTAGCTGAGGTTACCAAAGGCGGGAACGCTGCAAAGGCTGGACTCAAAGTGGGAGATGTGATTGTGCAGCTCTCTGGAACCTTTGACGAAGTGGTGAATGTGGCTGGGTTGGGTATTGACAAAATGTTAGTTATGGACCTTGACTGATATCTCTGAATTTATTGATATTGTCAGAAATTTGATATCTGAGAAGTAATGACTCATATCTCTTTCCCTTTCAATTGCAATTTTTCATATCATCTTTTTCTACAGTCGCTCGCTCGTTGCCGGAAGACCTGATGAAAGCCCTCTCGTAATCCGCGTTGCTCGAGGTTCTGCTGTAATGCAACGTCATGAGTTGGCTCTGGTAGAGCTGTGTATTGTTGGAGATGATGCATCCACTGCAGACTGCATAAAGTCCATATATGCGACGGAGGATGATATTTTCATACCGGAGGATAGTGACATGACAATGTGCGACGAAGATGATGGCACTGAATGCATGTTGGATACAATGTGGGACGCCTGGTCTGATGGTTTGCCATCTGGAGCTAATGGTGAGATGGAACCGGTCGAAGAGGAGAAAGAGAAGAAGAAAAAGGTTGCACCGTGGTCGAGCAGATCTTCTCCTTCTGGAACATATGTTAGAGATCCAAAGACAGGCAAGATGGTCAATATTGATGAGTAAGGAGCCATTCATCTAGAAATCACAAATACCACAACATAAAAGGAGGCCAGACTTAGAGGTCTTTGGATGGCATTGTTATAGATTGTTATCAACTCTTTTTCTCCTTCCAAAACCGAACTTGGCTAAATTATCAACAACCACACCCTTATGGAGCAAATCTTCTCCAAATCAGCTCTTGAAGATTGACGTAGGTGAACAACATGGCGTGTCAAAGTCTACAACAGCATATTTGAACTATATCCGCTTACAAATAAAAATTGGGTATTATCAATTTACCAACTTCTGCCCTTTCTTCCATGAATATTCGTCACTTTTCCTGATTTGTCTTTGTCCTGAGTTGCAGCATCTACTCCATGAAATGGGTAAGTTATCAACACGTAGAGGAGATTTATTCTGGAATGCATTTTTCTTCGCTAGATGGGTTGAAGGAGTCTCCTCTACCAACTCATAAAACTCTTCTGCTGACAAACCTCTCCACAACCGATCCAATACTGCATCATTCAAATAACCAGATCGGCAGCAGTCGGAAAACGTGTGAGACATGACTTTGTTTCTAGTAGTGCCAGGAGGGAGTAGATTGTTGCATGCCTTCAGCATGAATGCAAAAGTGAAGCTATTAGGATGGCACGGATCTAAAATGCAACCATTGTTATCTGGTTCCACTCTACTTGCTTTGCGCAGCTCTTGAAATGCACGGAGGGCAATTTCGAAAGATACCCGTTGCTCTTCTTCACTATGACATGCTTGCGTCGCTGCACAATTGATGATGTAATTGTAGGTAAAGGAGTTTGGAGGACAATCATTCTCTTTCATTCGTTCAAGTATAGACCATGCCCTTTGAGCATTATTGATGTTTTTGCCCTTCTTTTTACTTTCTTCACTCTCAATGAAAGGGGAATGGACCAATGACAGTATAACTGCAGTGTAGATCCGAGTGTTTGGAGCCATTGTAAGATCTCCTGAACCATATTTTGTCTCAACTGCTTTAAGCAATCGGTCTGCCACAGAGCTGGCTTCAGGAAGCCGGCTGTTGGCGAATGCATCAATGACGATCGAGTAGCATACAAGGTCTGGCTTGGCAACATCTTTTTGATCGACATGATAGCCAGCTACACCATTGATGTCACTGTCATTGCCACCGTCTATTATATTGGCATCATAGAAACGCTGCTCCATTTCACTGAGTAAAGCTAATGCCTTCTTTGCTCCGCCAGCACTTTTGGTCTTGGCGTGTGCCTTCAATACTGAACTGTAATGCTTAACGTTGGGCCATATATCAGTATGCGTTTTTTCCCATGGACTGCTAGCTGCCATATCATCACCATAAATCTTACTAATATCAGTATCTTCGATTCTGCGTCGTAGTAGCTCTTCTGCATAGTCCGCAGCATTCTCATTTCCAGGACGGCTCTGCTGACACCAAGCATGAAGCAGAATGCTGTAAGTGTATGGGTCTGGAGTTACACCCATCTCATATTCCATATGATCAAGAATGGTTTGAGCTTGGAGTATTATTTGTTCATTTTCTTCGTTGTCATCATAATACTTATTGCGATCAATGGTTTGGACTCGAGCGAGAATGGCAATATTGTAAGGAGTGGCGTGCAAGACAAATTTATGATTTCCTTTGCCCCATTCTAGTTCAGCAACACCTTCAAGCTCGCATAGGATGGCTTCAGCACGCTCAGCATTATGAAAGCGTTGAGACGGAGAAGGAAGTTCTTTCCTTGCACTATTCTTTGGCCTTTGTCTGGAACTGCTATGGATGGCACTAGTAGGATCATATTTTTGCCACAGCGAAATGCTTGTCCCAAATGCTCTAACCTCAGGAACAAACTCAGTGCCCAATTGTCCGCTGTGATACAATTCCAACATCTGATTTAGAATCTTTTCTGCTTTTGGTGCATCATTGCTTTTGGCATGCGCGGCAATTCCTCCACTGAAGGCAGTGGCCATATCATTGGCATTGAATAACGATTGCGGCAGTTCTACAATGTCGAAGTCATAAGTTTGATCAATTCCATATTGTGACAGCATACGCTGCAGTACGTCTTCAGCCATATTCGCAGCTGACGGATGATTGCTAACAGACAATGCCAGCATGACAGAGGAATAGCAGCTAGAGGGCACAAAAGTTGCTTCAGATATGGGAGTTTGTTGAGTTTCAGATGATTTGCCAGCCCCCGTTAGCTTTTCCAAAGAACCCAACAGTTCATAAGCGCGTTCTATGGCGTGTTCTCGGTTTTTGGCAGATGGCTTGTCTTGCCCTGCAGTCTTCTCTGCGGCGCTATTTCTATGTGATCTATCAGAATGAACAGACACCCCTGAAACAGCATATCTTCCCCATCCCTCCAACATACACCTGTAAGAATGAGCTAGTGTGCGTTTCAACTCATCATTTTCTCCTTTTGATTTGCTGTGATCATCTTCTAGCATGAGAAGTAATTTTTCTGCCTCTGTAAGAAACCATTCTGGTGAGAGATCAGTTGGTGCCTTCCTACTACCTGTCATGTCAATGTCAATTTGATCTGCCAACGTATATATAGATTCAAACACTGATATTGATTCAGTATCCACCAGAGAGCTTGAATCATTGATCCCAGATTCTGATAGTACAGGTGCACGATGCGATGAAAGTGC
>JALLOX010000176.1:0-16449 GCA_036939695.1 Thalassiosira ordinaria | reverse complement strand
TTGCTATCTTGAAGTCTATTCGCCATCTATGCCAACTCCCAACATGGACACCTCCATAATCGATTTATGCGACTCGGACGACGACAAACCTGCCCAAACCAGCAACAACGGCAAACGTCCAACCAATGACGCCAAACATGACGATGACGACTCTTCTACATCGTCCTCCTCATCTCATGACTCGCATCTCTGGAATAATGCTGGTGGTTTTTTGAAGGGAAGTCCAAAGACAAAGGCAGCAGATACCATCAAAGCTACAAAGCGTGGAAATTATTTCAAGGAGGTGCGCAGCAAATATGGCCATGGTAGAAAGAGAAAGACGGAAGACCAAAAGAGTCAAGCTGCGTGCGCAAATGCGAACAGCCCAATTGTTTCGTTGGAAGTGGGTGATGAGATTGAGGGGGGAGAGAGTACAAACGATTCATCATCCATGAGCAATGATTGCAAGGGTGCAACTAGCCAAAAAGAACAACCCAGAAATATAAGGAAGGACAAGAAACGACAATTCTCGCCTGGAGAGGCATCCAAGAACAGAAAGTCAGCATCACCCCTGAGTCCTCNAGGACAAGAAACGACAATTCTCGCCTGGAGAGGCATCCAAGAACAGAAAGTCAGCATCACCCCTGAGTCCTCCCATAAAGCAGAGCAAATTTGCAGCCAAAAAGAATAATGATGTGGAATGTATTGAGATTGATCTTTCAGACAGTTCGGATGATGAGCATGATACTGTTGATAAGAGACTTGGCGACGCTGAGAGAAAATCCAACAGTGCCAAGTCTGAAAAGAAAGTGAGCAGTCTGTATTCAAAACTGAGCAGCAAACAATCTAATGATGGCAAAGGTGACGAATCTGAATCCTACTCTTCAGACTTGGACAAAGAGTTTCGAATTCACCGCCAGACGGCTCCAAAATCATACAAAAATAACATTTCTAACCCATACAAGAAAAATATAGCAGCAAAAAAGAAAGCACATGATATGGATGACAATTCATCACAGTCATCCGACTCAACTGTTTCCCTGCCAGAGGAGAAAAAGCACCCAGCGGACAGGAAGAAGATCCATAATCCATACAAGAAAAAAAATAGTCCATCAAACATGAAACCCTATGATTCAGATGACGACTTGTCTCATTCGTCCAACTCTACGGTATCACTGGCTGAGAAGAAAAAGTTTCCGACCACAAAGGAGCATGGGAAGAAAAATGGCAAGGGCAGAGTGTCATTCAATAACTCTGATGATATTCAATTTATCAATCAAGACGGGGGAGCAAACTTTAGTTTTGAGTATGGAGATTTTGATGAAGATGACGTCCAGCTTCCTTCTAAATCCAATACTACAACAAACGGCAAAAAGGAGAGGGGCAAACAGGCAGTTGCAAAATCAGAGGCAAAACCAAAGAAGCAGTCAAAATTGAAAGCCTCACTCAAAGATGATGTCGAGGTGTTGGATCTTGACTCAAGCAGTGACGATGAAGGCTCCAGCTCATCAGCGGAGCTATTCACCCCACGACCATTCAAAAAGAAAGAGAAGAAGCCGGCACCATCCAAATTCGAAGAATCCGCAGCAAAGTCTGATGAAAAGAAATGCCCAAATTCTTCCTCCTCGGCCAAACTTCTTACTCCACGGGCCTATTCTCCTGCCACCACATCGCCTACGCTGGGAGCATACTCCGTGAAGCGGAAAGTGCCCACACCTGCCATTCCTGCCATGTCCGGCACCCTCGTGAAGGAGATTGGGGGCAAGCTCTATCCTGACTTGAGACATAACTTCCTTGTGGTGTTGACAAGTCATGCACGAAAAGCAAGGCATAATGCGTATCAGAGGGCAACGTTTGATTCAGCATTACGATCCATAGTGGTGATTAGGTGAGTTGGACTGATATGCAAGAACATCCTCGGACAGAGACCTGCTTGCGTTGGCCCAGTGTCCTTTAATGACCCGGTAGATACAAAGATTGCCATGGTGTAAGCACTTATACAACTCATCACCCTCTCTCTTCTATTGCCATATGGTATATCATGTCAAGCCTTCACTTGCGCCCTCTCCGTTCTGCTGAGGCTACAAAAAGACTGAAAGGTGTCGGCTCCAACTTCTACGACGTGTTGAAAGAAAGCATTGCTGGTCAAAAAGGGAAGAAGCCATTTTCTGTTGCTCCAGGGAAGTTTTCTGCCATTGCACCTGCTGCATTGGTTGCACTATTGGAGATGGAAGAGGCCAGCGCATCTGTGGCCTCTGCAAACGGGCTGTCTTTCCCGATGGAAGATCTAATCAAAAAGATTAATGAATTGATCGATCCACGCGCCAATGCATCATTGAACCAATCGGCAGAGAAGTACCTTGACCCTGACAATCTTGATCCAGGATGGGGACAAATTAAGAAACTCGCCTCGACGAATGCAGCTGCCGAGCTAGGCGGACCGTTCATTAAGGAAAGGAAGAAGAAGGATGCATGTGCAAGCGGACGAATTTACGAACTTTTAGACAGTGGTCGCGAAATAGCAAGAAAGTTACGAGATTTGGCACGTCTTGGTCCTTCTGAGCCTGGGCCGTTGCGACAGCTCCCAGATGAGACTGTGGACGAAGAGTTTGGCAATGTCACAATGTCGATGGATTTTCGGGGTAAGTTCTAGGTTGTGCTGTGCTGTGATACTTTTTCTTTCTTGATTGGTACCAACTCTAGCCCCCTTTGGCTACTCATGTTTTTATCAGAGGGTGGCGGTGGCGGGAAAGGTCTCCATCGCATGTGCGATCAGTTGGACATCCGAGGTGTGCCTTATGTCGTGCGAGAGCTGAAGATCGCAGATTACATTTTCTTTGTGGGTGAAAAGCTAGCCCCAATACTCATTGAGCGCAAAACTGCTGAGGATGTAGCTAGCAGCATCCACGATGGTCGATGGGAGAGACAACAACGTTCCATGAGAAAAGCCCAATTTGTGTTAGGTGGTGGGCCGGCTAGGCGTTGCCAGATCTGCTATATTATAGAGGGAGATCCCAACAAAAAGAAAGTTCACGGTGGAAATGTCGGTCGGAGAACATGGTTTCAAAGCGTTGAGGATGTAGAACAGGCAATCGAACAATTGCCATCTTTAGGCTTCAGTGTGATGAAATCAAAGGGCCATCTGGACACGATAGGCATCTTAGCCAAGGTTGCGCAGGATGTTTCATGGAAAGCAAAGAATGGGAGCATTGAGGCAAACTTTACATACAAACAATTCCTCAGTCGTGTCAAGCAAGTTGGAGACGAACTGGGTGATCCTCCTACTGAAAAGGAACATCAAAACCCGGCTCCTCCTGTGGTTGTGAACGCTGAACCTTCGAGCAATTCATTGGGTGCAGGCTATGCAAGCAGTCCCGAGTCCGATCCTGTGCAGAAGGATACCCAGCCTAAAGCATCAAGCACACAGAATTCACGAGAGGGTATTAGTGAGGAGCATTCAGAGTTGAAGAAGATGTCAATAGCGCAACTGAAGGAACGGTGTAAAGAAAGAGATGAAAAAATTGGTGGGAAGAAGGACGATTTGATTGCCCGGCTACTCAAGCCTCGAAAGCCGGAAATTCTCATCATGCGTGCCAGGTTAGTTCGATATCTCTTGTCAGTAATTTTGCTTGGAATTTGTCTTGATTGTTGACATTATGTTTTACTTCTTCACCTCAGGCGAAAGGAATATGTTCCAAAAGTTCCATCCTCTAATGCTGCACTGATGGTGGCACTCCTCCTCAACCACATCCCTGGTACTCAAGGAATGACAAAAGAACGACTCATGGTCCTTGCGGAAGAAACAGGAGTAAGCAAGGAGTCTATGAGTGGTGATGGCGGCTTTTACGATGGATGGAGTGGCATGAATCAATTGCAAACGGGAGATCCAGCTCTTGTGAGAAGAGAAAAGGGACATCGATACAGTCTCACAACGCAGGTAATACTTGATGTATCTACTTATATTGGTTTCATCCGTCACTGGATTTTTTAGCCTACTAATCTCCTTAACTTGTACTCTAAAGCCACCTGAGACAAGTGGCCGTGCTGTTGCCCATGCTCTTCATATTCTTGCACACCGTGAGGGGTTGTGCACCTGTGGCAATCCCCCTCCAGAGTAGGGCTGTTACTGTTTCAATTATGCAGTTGGTTGTAAGATCAAAGCGATAAATCATGGGGATAATATAATGGTTATATAATATTCAGCATATCATTTTACATCTTCTTTGCCAGAAATCGCAAGCATAACCTTCTCGATCTTTAATGACTTTGCATTGCTGACATATTAACTTTCTCAAAAAGGATGTATCATAATATGAGTCAGCCCTACAGTCCACCCAAGGTCCACCTATTAGCGAATCTCAGTATCTATCATGCGTAGGGTCTGCACAGGCTGGGTGATAAACTTCTCTAAGTTTGTAAGATTCTAGAGGAATTGCACAGCCTCTAGGTTCATCGTTTAGCCTGTTGGAGATGCTGTGTTTCAAACAATATGTATCTCAAAGAAACAAGGGTTTAGAGGTATACCTAAAGTATGACCATAGTTTTTAGCTGTCATGAGGTTTCAGCCCCCAATAAATATGAAGGTTTAAGTCCTGTTGAACACTAGTTCAAGAGTTGTGAGCATGTGTTCCCAATTAATTAACAATCTTGATATCCATTGCCAAAATTTGGTGGTGAATTGTCAGAAATTTTTGAAAGATGAATTTTCAACATTGATAAATAATTTCACATGAATAGGAGACAGTGATTCAATAGTCAATCTCTGGGAGACATTATTTGATTGGGGTATTTACAGCGAATGATTCTGGCAGTGTGTGAGTCTCGGTGGACTCAGTGGACTCAGTGACTCAGAGGTGTCTAGTGATAAAAATTCCAGAGAAAGGGGAAAAAGAAGCAATAATTCCTACTCAGCAACATGAGATTGCCAAAGACAAACCAAGGTGAAGGCTTGACATTACTGTCACACCTCCTGTTGGACCAAGAAGCTGGCAACCCCTGCAACTCAGGGCTGTGATTTTTAGGCCACACCACGCATAACAACCTGCAACCGGATCACTGCCACAGTGGTAAGGCAAAGCTGGATTTGATATCATCTAGCAATCAAGTGGCGGAGTTTATTGCTTGTCCATCGCTACTTTGTAGTTTGTATTGCATTATGGTACAGAAGGAAAAGAGACAGGAGTTGGAGAAGCCAATGCATATCTTCTCACACTGCACTCCATTCTCCAATGCAACACTGATATTTCATCATCTGGCATCCACTCAATAATAATCCATCACCAGCAAACATCATGTAATCAGCAGATGCCCCATTGACGATGATCCTGCGAGAACCCCACTATTTTGAATGATTCCACAATTGGAACTTTCTTGACCAGAATGAGATAGTTATCCATTATGCCTTGTGTGAGGCATTGTAAATTAAAAAGCAATGTACTTTTCAATGAAGTTATTATTGTTGCACATTCTATAATGGCACTACCTATTGCAGAGATGTGTTGCTGATGGAAAGCATTTGATTATGTCACAATATATGCATTTGTCACACCCTTGATTTGGCTGGCTTAGCTCAAAATTGGAAGAACTTGTTTCTTGAGCACAACCTCAAAAACAAAGGGGAGGCCAAAAAGCTCATGGCCACAGAAAAGTAAGAGTAAGACATGCAATGACCTTTTCTCAATTCACTGGCAAAGTGGGAATATGGCAAATAATTGGTATTAATAGGCTCATGCTGATGGAAAGATCTCTCAAATGATATTCTGTTGACTCGCTCATCGTTCACTTTTTTCCAGTGAGATGTCACATTTGATACAGTGAAGTAGCTTAAAAAGTACATCCTAATTTTTCTTATACCCCTCCCCCCCAAGAGCACATTCCGTCCCGCCTCCTCTAGTCTGTATGCCTACACCCCTTATGTGCACCAGTCCATGCACCAACTGCTCTTGTCTTTGATTATTGTATTTTGACACGATATTTGTTTGAAGGAGGCTGGAGCGACAATCGACAGGTGCCAATTGGACGAGAAGATAATCATTTCAAATTTATATCGATCAAGTTTTGAGTTTGAGCTGAGTGAATGCTGCTGTACGCTTGAAGGAGTCAGCCATTGTTGTTTTAGTGAATTTTAGTGGTTGGTGATGTCTGGCAAACAGGCGGCACAACTGTAATCCATGGAAATAAAAGCTTTAGCCAATGATCACACCTCTTGACCTGCATCCATGACCAAATCTCAAGTAAAAAAACCTCAAGCTGTCTTTCAGCTGTGACAAGGACACTCTCAACCAATCTCTTAGAGCTACACAACGAGGTGGCACCAACACCACTATTATTCAAGCTCAGTTACAGCCTCAACAAGAACATCAGCTTGTGCTGAACGAGCAGATCATTTTGAGGCACATCCCAGTGAATATTTATCAGCAAAATCTTGAGCCACCCTTAAGCCGTCTTTTAGCTGCAAATACAAAGAGAACACCAAGCTTGTGCTTCCAGGAGTCAAGCTAGAGTCATGTCTCAGCTCTTGTGTGGCCACAGAGAGAAAGCAGAATTTCGTGCACCCTTTATCAGATAGTTATATGTGTTTTGTCCCTCTCACAAAATCTTCTGATTCTCCTGTCACTTCTTTCAGAGCAGAGAAGACCAGGGGTCCGGTAAATCATGATTGAGCAACGCGCACAGGCAGCCGGAAGAATGAGTATATGTTGAACAGTCAGCAGTCAGAACGATTCCAGCAGTATGTTGTATGCTGTATGCTGCTGTATGCTGCATGCTGGTGACTGGTGCTGATGGAGTACACGAGTCTATCGTGAAGTTGGCAGGTGCATGGCTTGTATTTTTTCACAGACTGCAACCCCCCGCATAGACATAGATGTGGTAGTCCTCGACAAAATAAAAACAACAAAGCTTTCATTTCGCTACTTATTCTCTACCTAAGTACATCTACATGGGAGCAAGACAGCCAAGAAAAGATGAATGGATGAATTGTGATCTACGTAGGAATTAATGTATCTACTCAATTATATCTTCAGTATCACCGTCAGGGGTGTTAGCGCTCACTGTAGGCAACCGAAGGATAGAGGGGGGTCTAACCTCTACCAAACAATTCCTCCAGCTACGTCCATATGAATTGATGAATTCTGCATTGATATTGTTCTGAACTTTGCAAATTTTATGTGGTTGACCATGCAGCAAACTACACCCATACCCACCTGCTGTATTGTCCACGTGCTTGGGTTTGCTTTGAGGTAGCTGTCACCATACCATTGAAGTCCGTCATCGTTTGTTCTAGATTGCCATGTCCTGTTTGCTGTTTGTAGGATGCCGGATGCCTGATGGGGTTTGGGCGGAGTGAATCTTCTTCCACATGGATGCTGCCATCGGTTTGGATTTGCTAAATTTGGGGGATTTGCTGATGGGGGGTGTGCTGTATAGTAGGCGTTTGAGGCATGGGCCAAAGTCACCAAATTGGGTGATGGCTCCAGGGATTAGAGTGTGATTCATATCAAGGAGTTCAGCGATTACGATTTCGTCGTCGACTCGCTTTGCTCTTAAGAGTTTCTTCTTCTCCGTGGTTCGCAGGTGCTTCTCATGTTGGGTTAGGTTTTTGTTCGCACAATCTGCTACTAGTAGAGAAGAAGGGTCTCTTAATGATGCAAAGGTTACGTCTATGCCCATCATGGGGCATGTGGTGTGGAAGTTCTGCTTCTTCCAGCTTTTGGCTTTCTTGGGAACCAGCCAATATCGTATTGTCTTAGGAGGGGGGCAAATGATATGATATTTGTGTATTCTGTGTCGAGGTCTTTTGGGGAGCTGATGATGCCTATGTTGAGGAAGACTCGTTGGAGAGGTTTGACCCAATAGTCTCGTGTTTTATCATGCATCCTCTTCTTGTTGTGTTTCTCACATGAGAAGAAGTGATCCCCGAACATGTCTGCATGTTTGGTGCAAAGGCATATGATTTGGTAGTAAGAGACGTCAAACAGGGGTACCCTTAATTTGCGTCTGAGGGCAATAACGAATAGCTCATTGTCTAAATGGTTGGCCTCGTTCTGTCTTGTCATGCTAATGAGAGGGTAGGATGTGTGGGGTTGGAGGAGGCCTGGTGTGGCTATGCGTATCATAGGATCTCTGTGTTCAAGGAGAGAGTGGACTAAGGCTTTGCTGGCTTTTGTGCCTGAAAGTTCTCTGATGAGGTTGGGGGACATTTTGTAGATTAGGTGGGTTATTTGTTTTGTTTGTGGGGTGATGGGGGGGGGGGGGTGATGTCAGTTGGTATTAGTTGGGCATGTGTTCGAAAGGTGGTGCATTGGGGTGTGTTGGAGTGTTGCCAATTGGAAATATGTGGGTCATTGATTTTGGAAGTGTGATTGGTTGGGATGTTTTTGATAATTCGATGCCGACTGTGCAGTATTTGATTGCTCTTGCTATGCGGAGGGTGAAGTCAGAAAGTATGCGTGCGTATGGTCTTAGTAGGCCTAGTCCTCCATTGGACTATGGTGACTTGGGCAATTTGGAGGGAGTGTTGGTCTATGCTCTGTCTGTTTATTATGACAGATATGAACCATTTTATGATGGTATCTATTGCATTGGTTGTGTGAGATGACCAGTCGTACCATGGTCTATTGTCTATTGTGAGGTGGATTGATGGTGCTTTGCCTTGCCCACATCACAACATGAACATTGCAGCAAGATGCTCAATCTTTCCTGCATGTATCTTTTGGGAAGATTTCCCGCACTATCTAATACTTAATCCTACGTAGCCCCTACGTAACTCTTCTTTATGTCGCGAGAACAAAGAACAAACAATCCACAATCCTGCTTGATTGACCCACCCTTCACCTTCACTCGGGAGTCGGGAGATATGATCCATTCACTCTGCTCAATCCCAAAGCAATGAAGACTATTTCTATTACAGCTTACATCATTACAGTCCTTTTCGTCGCCGTCTTGGTTGCCCATTTCACACAAGCTCTTTCTTCATTGGACACAATGCCGCTCAAACACGTGCCAAGCTCGAAGCTATTTGTCTCGGAACCAAATCCAAGCTGGTTCGGGAACCCGTCTAACGAAAAACAAAATCCAGCTTGGGACACAGCTATCTCCCAGAATTGGTTAAAGTCTCGCTTTCATTTCTCATTTGCTGAGTATTCAAATAACCGCAACTCCAACTTTGGTGTGCTGAGGGTGATGAATGATGACTTCGTCCAGCCTGACCGAGGTTTTGGCACTCATGGTCATGCCAACATGGAGATTATCACATACATTGTTCAGGGATGATTGACCCATAAAGATAGTATGGGGACTGAGGAGACCTTGGGGAGAGGCAGTGTTCAGTTCATGACTGCAGGAAGAGGAGTGCGTCATTCAGAATACAATCTCCAGAAAGATAGAGGCTTGAGATTCATACAATGCTGGCTTACACCCAGGAGGAATGGCCTTGTTCCTAACTATGGGTCATTTGATCCTGATGAAGTAAAACATGACGATAATGTTTGCAATGCAAGAAACCAATGGCGACATCTAGTTTCTGATGTTCAAGATGAATCCACGAAAACACCAGTCCAAATTGAACAAGACGCAAATGTCTTTGTTGCGGAAATGGATGATGGTCAATCACTTGATTACAAACTCAGGAACGGGCGTATGGTATATGTTTTATGTGTTGAGGGATCAGTGAAAATACGCGATGATAGTGGTGACGAAGTTACATTGGAAAGGCATGATGGCTGTGAAATAAAGCCTGATAGAAGTGGTGAGAAACAGTTGATGTTCAATGCCATCGGATCAGAGAAGGTGGAAGATGGATCTGATTTGTCTGCACATGTATTGATGTTTGAGATGATGCACGTTGAAGGATCAGGTAGACAGGACTTCTAGTGCTTCTAATCAGCCACAAGTCACTTGCTTAGCTGCATTGAAGTTTTGGTAACGATATTGTAAATATTACATTGGAACTGCGCCACCGTCATGATTACCATAGGCATCAAGCCTCTTCACAGGGGATGCTAACGACATCCTCTCTAACATATCACTCCCTTTCTCATATATACCAAGGCTACCTCCGGTGTGCCAAAACAAAATACTTTTGTTTCGGTACGTCTCTGGATCATCTTCAACCACTCTCTTCAGAAAATAATACAGAGCCTTTCCTGAGTACACCGGATCTAGTGCAACTCCAGTTTCAATAGAAAATTGCATTATGAAATCCAACTCTTCATCTGAGCTGAATGCATAACCTCGGCCCTTGCCATGGTGAACAGACACGGACTCACGTATGAATTGTTCTGTTGTCATATTAGATGGAAGACACATGCCCATATTTTCGGCAATGCTGGACATCGTTTGATAGAAGTAATCTGGATTGTCACAAACACCAACAGCATGCACATGTGGCGCAGATTGACCCACTGTTGCAGGATGGCCGTTGCCTAAACTACCATAAGCCAATGCTAAACCTACTGCAATGCCAGTAGCCGTGCCACCACTTCCGGTAGCAAAAATGACATGATCCAATGCAAAATCAGTCGTTGGGTCTTCCTGGCGTACTGTTTCTATTTGTTGCATCAGCTCGTCAACTCCATTGATGTAACCCCATGTTCCAATGGCATTTGATCCTCCTACAGGTATTGGATAGGGCTTATTGTGCGATTTTTGCTTGTTTTTGATGTAGTCGCAGACACTATCAACAAGCCTGTTGGATCCCAGTCTTCCGTACTGATGCAAAGAGTTGGTACTGAAAGTTTAGACATCCATATTTGGGAAAGCCTCAAGAGTATGAAGAAATTCTCAGCTCACCTCTCCTGGGGTGCATGTGTAAATAGTACTCCCAACCATTCTATCGAATAGTATGTTTCCTGTCCAACCAATATCATCCTTTTTATCGTGAATTGCATCTGCTCTACGCGTCCTTAGAATCAAATGTGGAGATAGGCCTACCATCCGGCTTTCATTGGCAATAATGATTGGAACAAGTTCATATCATGCTGTATGATCAAACAACTCGATAGATGGACATACCTTGCAGCAGCTGTCGCACGACAATGATTGCTCTGTTCCCCTCCAATGGTGACTACAGAATCACAACCCTTGGCAAGTGCATCTGCTAACAAGAATTCTAACTTGCGAACCTTATTCCCTCCCAGCTCTGCTCCTCCAGTAGCATCATCCCGCTTTATGTACAGCTTAATGTTCAACTCGTCCAATCTTGATAATATCCCATTTTTGGTTGGCCCAGACTTTGACCCAATCAAATATATCGGCGTTGGAAGATTAGCAAGATGCAGGCGTCCATGCTTTGGCACATTTTTTAGCACGCCCTTAGCCCAACTTGGGGGCAGATAGGGATGTGAAGTTCCGGGCTGCTGTTGGAACGACATTCTCATGGAGGTCCTTCCGAGTGCTGAAAATAAGCCAGTTCGAGGCTGCCGTTGCAACTGGATATGAA
This sequence comes from Thalassiosira ordinaria, assembly GCA_036939695.1. Lineage (NCBI taxonomy): Eukaryota > Bacillariophyta > Thalassiosirophyceae > Thalassiosirales > Thalassiosiraceae > Thalassiosira > Thalassiosira ordinaria. Next base: position 5,030 of record JALLOX010000176.1, on the reverse strand, counting down.
CATAAGCAAATGCAGGAGATATGGATGCTAACATGAACAAAGAAACAATTGCCCGCATGGGATTATTGTTAGGACAGAGCAAGGCTGGTGAATAGGAGGGGATGGAGCTGAGACTCTGTGCTCTATTGCATGAGATTGCATGAATGATCAGCGCCAGCCAACAGATGAAAGATATCTTGACTTTGATATCCTGTCCACAAGGATGATGGAAATTAGCGAGAAAGATACACAAGATGGCGATGCACTAAATGTACAAACGTCTAAGGAATTAGTACAACTCTACTGTATCACGACTATCATGATTGATCGCTACTTCTGTGAGTGAATTAGTATCTAACTTTCACAGACATTCACGCACCAACCTTCACTTCACTCTCAGAACTCTCGATCTCGAATCTCGAAACTGTGTGTTGTCGCTTGCTCGCTGCTCGATCGAGGGTTGAGTGTGGGTTGCTTGAGAGGATGGAGTTGAGATTGCGGTTGTGTTAGATAGGTTGCGTTGCAGGTTGTGGGCAGGTTCCTTGCAAATAAAGTGAGAAGAAGAGAAAGAGGTGGGGAAGAGAAGTATGGGGACACAGTGCTAGATTGCAAATGACAAATACCAATCATTAATAATGCTGCCCAGATTTAGAACACTGCACATACACACACATCCTCTGGCTCTGGATGGGTAGTGGACAACTTGATTGTGGGATGGTTGGACAGTTAACTTTGAAGTGAAAGGTTGTGGGAGACGATGGATAGTCGATAACTCATTAGCTATCAATCAATGACGATCATCAGCATTGATTGGAATGCAGTCACAGCGATATGATTCCAGACTGTCTCTACAACATGTTTGAACCCACTTCCTTCTTCTGAAAAGCATGGACACCCTTCTCACGCAATATATCACATGACCGTTCAAACCAACCAGGGTTCTCTATATCCAGCACGGCAATTGCGTCATTGACCAATTCTTTGAACCCTTGAATGTAAGCAAAAGGTGTTTGCTCAGCGATTGATATGATGCTTTGCTTTGTTGGTGCGCAAAACTTATGCTGAGTTGAAATGCCATCATAAACACATGCATCTTGCACTGCAATGATTCGGGAAGCATTACTGGGGTACAGGCAGAACCTTATTCCCGTTAGGAATGGACCGAACGAGTTATCACTTCTGGATCTTGCAATCATGGATCAAAACGAACGGTATGGTACAGTGCAAGCGGGATGAAATGAAATGGCTTTTTCATATGAGTGATGCACTTCCATTAGACCCGTCTCTTGGTTGTAGTATAGTCCCCAATGGAACGACCCACCAAGACCAGTGAATGTCAATGAATCGCCCAGGTGCACAGCTTGGTTGTGCGGCTTCGCATTCGCAACATCAATAAAGTATCACAATCCTTTATATTGGAGAAGAATTGCAACATGACAGTCACTGCGGTGATTTATTTCACAACTGTGGCTAGCATTGCACAAAAAGAATGATTGAGATAGGGGAAAGCAAAGAGGAAGTATGATTTTCTTTGGCACTCACCTCAAGAGGAAGACAGCATGTCCAAAACCCAGTCTATCTAGAACTACCGCAAAGAAGGCGTTGACAACTGCACATGGCCCCCCAACTCCTGACATCATATCATCCGTTATCTCGGCCATTGTTGGTGGCCTTCTAGGGCAAATCAGTAATGTCAAATTGTGAAATGGCACACGTTCCAACATTGACACAATCAGCTTGTTCAGGCTTTCTAAGCTTGGTGTGAAGTCATTTGCATCGGCTGCAGTCCATCCCAAAACGCACTTGAGAAAATCAATTGAATCTTCCTTTGTTAGATTGAGTTCTGCCAAATCAGGGTCATTCTGGACCGGATACCAACGGTTAAGCTGAGGCTGTCCAGTCCGGCCAGCTGTCTTGCTATTTTGAGCATTTTTCCGGCGCCTGGATTGTCTACTTTGAATCAGGCCGTTCAGTTCCAAATGCCCTGGCAGTTCATTTACATAATGTCTGTACAGGGCGCATTCTGCCTCTTCCGCGGTATTCTCAGGGAATAGCTTCATTGCATATTTCTGAAGTTCAAAAACCCAGCTGCGCCCCACACCATCCGCAAACTGTTCCTTTTCTCTGTACAAACTTGGGTCCGGAAGAATTTGATTTCCAGTGATGTTTGACTGATAGTACTCTCCATCAAAAGCTTTTCGTAAGAGATATTTTTGGATTTTACTCAGGGAAGGATGCGTCATTTTCTTGTCAACAGGGAATACTTACAGTGGTGAGTAATGATGAGTCACAAGTCTCAAGACAACAAAATCATCAACTTACCTCCTCAGCCTTGATCTCAAGTACTGCACTCACATATGTCACATCCATAAATGGCACTCTTGCCTCTAATCCATGGGCGCTTGTGCACCTATCCACCCGCTGCAATTCAGAAGTAGCAATGTTGACAAGGCGACGTTGGAGCTCGATAGAAAACCGTTCTCTATCTGTCATGTAGTACTCTTCAAAGAGCCAATAACCAGTCATGCTCTCATCTGCCCCTTCGCCACAGAGGACTACTTTAAAGCCGTTGGAGGATATGTGCTCTGATAGAAGGTAGAGGGGAACTGCGGCTCGTAGCATTGCAGCATCTGTTGTCTCTAGGCATTTCACAAGATTTGACAGGATACTCAGGCCTTTCTTCAGGTTCAATGTGACTTCTTCATGAACAATATTTGTTGCTGTTTTGGCAACAAGTCGAACAAAGTAACAATCACTATCCAACGAAGATGATGTACCTACTTTTTCATTGGCTGTGATGGTGAATGTATGCAACGTTCGTGGGTATATCAAATCAGCAATCAGTCGACAAATTATGCTTGAGTCTAATCCGCCTGAGAGTAATACAGCAAATGGAATCTCTTCTTTTGGGATCCTCAATGAAACTGCGTCAATCAACAATGATCGTATCAATGACAACTGTTCTTCTAGCGAAAGGTTGTGACTTCCGCTCAAAGACTTGATTGCTGGAAAGGTGTCATACTTGTGCTCATTGATTGAAAATGAAGTCTTGTGCTTCATCATACCCAATTTGATGTAGGAGGAAGGCAGCACATCCTGGATATTTTTCAACCCAACATCATGTGGCATTGCTTTGACTTCAGAAGAAACAAACAGTTCTTTGTTCGATCCATTGAGAGCATAGCACAGAGGCTTGATTCCAAATGTATCACGGCATAAGGTGACTTTACGGACCCATTCATCTTTGCCAGTGTCTTGAGACTCAACAAAGACAAAGGCAAACATGCCTCTGATATTCTTGATTGTGCGGAATATGCCCCAATGTACCAACGATGCCAGCAAAACCTCACTATCGCCATCAGTCTTGGAATCGTTTTCTTTGCAATGAATGGCCCTCCGCTATGAGCTGTTTCCTAATGCTTGCATAGTTGTAAACCTCCCCTGTGTGAATGAGATGAAAAAATCAATCCTTATGACATCAGGGAGAGTGTAACAGCCATTTGCACAGCATGAAAATCTCACCATTGTGAACAAGATGGAAATTTAGGTTGCCATTCGTTAATTTTAAGGGCTGAGATGCATTGTTGTTGCCTACAATTGCCAATCGTGTGTGACCAAGTACAACAGTAGAACCTCCAGGCTCTTCTGAGATCATCACAACTTTTGAACCATCTGGTCCTCGATGATAAAGTTTTTCTACAGATGAAACCACTGTTTTGGTCATGTGCTCAGGCCCAGCGCTGCCTGAAGAAACATAAACAGCTATTCCACACATGACATATACTTTGAATAAGGCAATTGATGAGAGAGGTGAGATTATTACATTGTTCCACCTGTCGAGATTTGCCAAAGTGTCAACTATCTTCAATCGTCTACAATATCTACAGCAATCTGACAAAGTAATCACTGCAAACAACACTGCATAGTCAAGTTTACCAACATGGCGGACTTGCCCGTGGTAGCTGTGGTGGCAACCCATGGTAAAGATCGGCTGGGGTTCTTGTTGGGACGAGCTTTACCTTCGATTGCTAAGCAAAATTTGAAGGCCACTCTTGTTCTGATTGTTGATGACAACGGCCCTTTGAATAACTTTCTTGATGATGGAGATGTCAAGAGTTGTTTCGCCGCTAACTATCAAAACAATGTGCGTCTCATCCCAAATAGACGGACACAAGGAAATTCACGCACGGGCCCATGGAATACTGGTATACTTGCAGCGCTAGCTGCGTTTGGACAAGATTGTTGGGTGGCCATACTGGATGATGACAATGAATGGGATAGCAACCATATTGAAGCCTGCTTAAATGTTGCAGATGAGGGGTGTATGTGGGTAGTGTCGGGTATAGTGAGAGCTGGACGGAGCGGACGCAAAAAAGATAATCTTCTCACTTCAAAACCCAGCGTAGGAGACTTCTTTGCAACAAATCCTGGCATCCAAGGCTCCAATCTTTTTGTGCACATGCCAGCTCTTCTTGGTAAGCGTTATGTTCCTATGGAGAAATAATAATTGTGACCTACATCTAACAAAGCAATCATGTCTCCGTGTCACTTTTTTCACAGGAGCGGGCCTCTTTGATGAGTGTTTGCCATCTACAACAGATCGAGATTTATGCATTCGGCTGTGCGACTTTTTGTCAGGATCAGAGAATTGGTTTGCCTCTACTGGACAATATACTGTGATTCATTATGCTGACGACGACCGAGAAAGAGTTTCATCGTGGGGCTCACCTGCCAAAATTCAAGGTCTCAAGAGGTTCTATTACAAGCATGCTCCGAGGATGTCTGCAGATGCTGACCGAGCCTTTAAGGAAAGGAATGTTCCTCTATGTGAATATCATTTTTTTTATTTTGCAACATTACCATATATCATTTCTTGTTTGCCTCTGCAATAAGAGCTGCAAATCTTTTTGGCTGTGACAATGAAGAGTTTATTCACCCCAGAAGTCAAGACCCACCAAGGAAAGTCCAATCCCTCAAGTCTTGGAGTGGCGATGACCTACCTCTGAATAATGGCACTCTTGATATGTTACCAAAGCCTGCAGTGAATATCC
>JALLOX010000175.1:0-14513 GCA_036939695.1 Thalassiosira ordinaria | reverse complement strand
GCGACATGTCTTCCCGACATGTCTCCATGTCTCCCAGATATATCTTGTGTTGTGTCTTTTGGCACTCCCTGGAAGACATGTCTTTTGGAGACATTCCCAACTAAGGCGTTGGATGGACATGGCTGAGGTCATCTTTTCCAGACCCTCGTCCGCCTCCTCCTCCTCCTCCAGGCCCCCCTTGGGACCTATCAGAGCGTTGCTTCTCCATCTGCTGTTACATCTTCCTCATTCCTGCCTGCAGTTCCGTTTGAGCTTTTGCAAATGCCTCAAATGGGTTAGGTGCATTTGGCTGTGCTGCCTGACCCATTTTGAAACCAGTTTGTTGTGTTGCTTGGGCTGCTGTGGGCGGTGTTCCTAGCCCATACATTTGGAATACATGGGTGCGCCGCTCCTTCTTGAGCTTCCCATCAAAAGCACATTTGTTTGGGAAATTTGGACGCACCAATGGTCTCGCATAGTGGATGTCAGTTAGGTCATGCCCGAGAGAGATTTGGGAAAAGATTTTGGCCCTGCCAGTGCAAAGTCAGCTGGCATCAACGTTTGGTTGAAAAATATCTCGAGTCCTCAAGGACAGCCCATGTGACCATGCGGCATATCAAAGCCGTGTAATGATGCTTCCTTGCCACCACACTTTTGTCCTTCAAAATGTCGTGGACGAAACACAAAAAATTGTAAAAATTGCACTCATCCCCAAAGTGCACCCAAACCAGTCCAGCAAATGTTGTGATCATCTTCAGCAGCTCCTCATAATCATCAGGAGGGTCCCTGGGATCAGATGATTTGGCCTTCTCCCTCGCCTGCCGTGCCTCATATGTGTCAGTAAGATGAGTGTCTGCTTCATCCCTCTCTCTATCTCTTTCCAATTCCTGCTCCTCTGGAGTTCGCAGACAGCACTGCAAACGCGAACCTCCCCGCTCAGCGTTGGAAAAGAATGCGGTGGCCCCACTTGGCGCCAGGCGAAGGTTCCTCTAGTCATCAATGGCCTGCTCAATTAAGAACATGGCTGTATCCACATCCCAGCCCGATCACTGGCGATCTGCCCAAGCCAGTAGGCGCGCCTCAATTTCCTTCCTGATTGTATCCAGATCCTTGGTCTGCTGATAAATCTTCCAAATGGGTTGTATTCTCGTGTCATCCTCTGTCCCAGACCATGCCATAATTTTTGCAATTTGGTTGGCATTATATCTGACGCCCTTCATCATCTGCAATGCCGCATTTCGAGTGGGTGTTGCAGTTGTTCCCTGAGCTTGCGCGGATGTCGCTGTCCCTTGAACCTGTTGGCCCAGGATTGCGTGTGCAGTCAACAGTTCCAACAGCACCTGCGTTTGTGAGGTGCCCCCAGGAGGTGATGGCTGGGGAGCAGCCCCCTGGTCATGTCCCAAAACTGCATTTATTTTCATAGTGCACCAGTTGAGCCATGCATCCGAGTCATTAGTTACTGCCCCCAGCTGGAATGCCAACATACTTTCCCCTGCCTTTGCCCCTGCTGGGACGAAGCACAGCACCACAACAATGCCAGGTCACAGTCCTCTTTGGTTATGGATGGTGTGTCTGCTATCCCCAGACCAATGCGCCTCGTAATCTCCACAGCCAATTCGTAGGGTGTGCGTGGCTCCTCCTTCAGCCACTCAACCCATTCCAACGGAAGTTGTAGCATTTTTGGCAGTTTTTTGGTGACCTTATTCCCCTCATTTGTCCCTGGCTTCCACAATTCCCTCCCACTATCGTCTTTGTTGTAGTGGGCCTTCAACTCCAGCAGATTCTCCACAAATTTGTAGTCCTTCCACTGCTATGGTGCCTCCTTCAGAATTGTGTAGGACGTTGGGACACGTCTTCCTACGCGATCCCCCATGAATGCAAGATCGGTGACATGGGCGAGGGAATGTACCAATTTAATGGTGGCTGAACCCGTCTCCATTTTTGCAAACACCGTCAGCCCCATCTCCATCAAAATACTCATTTTAAAATCCTTCCAATTCGTCCCCCCATGTGCCATCGCCGACATCCTCTTCAATACTTTTTGTTCGATGCCACCGCATCATAGGGTTGTTTTTGTTTTTGTTTTATTGCCGCCATGATGCCCGCTGCTGGCAAGGGAGTTGGCGTCGGTGGCGTCTGTGGGTGACGAGCAGTTTGCAAGGTGGCGAGCAAAGCTGCTGCAGCGTTCTGCTGATTTTGCTGCGACACCGTTGTCGTTGTTGCAGCTGGCGTTGGCGCTGGTGTCATTGCTCCTTGCCCACTTCCCGCCGGCCGGCGTCATTGCCGCTGCCGCTGCCGCCAACCGTGCTGCCGCCCCAGACGTATGAATACCCGTCAGATTTGTTGCGAACCGAACCGATGGTGAATGAGGGGATGCAGCCACTGCTGCTGCCGGGGATGGAGCTGGTGTGGGCCCCAGCAAAGCCTGCAATTCAGGTGACATCCCACTCATCGCATTGGCGCCGCTTTGGCGTTGTGCTGACGCTGCTGCTGCTGCTGCTGCCGCTGTGCACCTGGTGGCCACCACCAGGTCCACGGTGAGGTGGGCCGGCCAACAAATCTTGCCTCTCACTCATTTTTCTATTCGATTGTTAAAAGCTTAAACTACTACTAAAGGCTGAACCAGCAACTACTTAGCATGGTGCAAGCCGCCATTCCAACATCGAATGAGATGTCGACCAAGCGACTCTGCTCACAACCAAAACTCTATCACAACCTGAGTCCTGAAGCCTACTGTCAAAATGTCCAAATTTTGTTTCAAAATTGTGCTCACTGATTTTCGTCTATCCGTCGCCACAAGAAAAACTTGAAGTACAAAAAAGGGGCGTACTTCAGATCAGTTCAACACAATACACACACTGCATCCTATTTGATTATTCAATAGTGAACCACAGTCTGCTGTTTGTTGCATTTGCAAATAAATACAGCTGATCTCCTGAATGGTCAAACCATAAGAAAACTTGAAGTACGCAAAGTGGCATACTTCAGATTGGCTTCACACAATATATGCTACATCGGATGATTATAGGACCTGTCAGCAAAGAGTTTTTAGGGAGGTGGGAGAGATCTGTGCTGAGACTCTTGAAAATACCGAGGTCTTGATGGAGGGACAACAAGATCTCAAGAAGGAACTCAAGAAATTTCAGATGCAGCAACAGCGCACGCAAGACACTGTACAATTGCTTGCTAACAGCCGAGACGTTCTTAAGGTCAAAGCGATCAACGAGGAGAATACTGCGTTGAAGAAAAAAAATCAGCATCTACAAGAGAGAGAGACAGCTAGGGATCCAGGGCAAAGAGAATTCAAACCCCTCACGTCAGATTGATCGCTCTAAACAAAGCCGGCCGCTTATGCAAAAGAAGGTGAAGAATTCTAAAAAGCATGTCGATATGAACTCCTCTCTCAATAAGAAGAGTGCCAAAGTCAAGAATAAAAGCAATGTGAACGCATCTGGCCGCATGAATAGTGTTGCGAGTCCGAAAGCTACCTAAGTGGATAAGCCTGAAAAATAGAGCAGAGGAACTAACTTCGTGCATGTGGAATGCTACGATGGAAAAGGGAACACACAGTCGCTCGAGAAGAGCCCTCTCCCCTGCCTGGATAAGCAAGCATTTTTGCTGTCCTCATACGTAGTGAAGAATTGTAAGGTCTTTGGGGGACCATCGTTGCGAATAGAGCCATGTCAAGGTGTTTTATTGTCTTGGCTTGACCAGTCACCCCGCTACCAAGTACTCCAACAAGTTCTTCAAATAATAATTCTCTTATTTAGAGGCTTATCCGGTTTCTGCTGCTGCTCTTAATCTTTTTTCTCTCTTGAATATCAACCAAACTTAATCTCTGGCTTTTGATCACTTTCTTCAACAAAAAAGACGAGGCAGTAGCTCGTAGAGAAACAAAGGAGAGTCGCCCCAAATGTCTGTGCGGTAGAGTTGCCATGTGGAACTCGAACCTTGTAGGTCAGGGGTTGAGTCTGGACTATGTGCTAAGTAGATGCGACAGACGAGGCTGGCCCATGCCTACAAAGCCTTGTCTTTCCTGGGTCATCACTGCAAAGCTCGCGGCATTAGCTGGCGTTGAGCTTCTGTCTGATAATATTGCGTTGATTCCCAGTTTTCCTTTCCCCTTTCCAGCCTTTCTCTAGACTAGACACAATGCATNAGGCTCCACGTACCATTTGCGTACCAGTACGGCGTACTGGTACGCACCGAACTAGCAAATAGACACTAGGAGCCCGTATACTATCTAGTTCCAACGCGGAACTTTACTCTCGACCTTGTTGCCGCTGCGGGAACAACCTGGGCTTCATGGGAGGCTCATCATCATTTTGAAAATAGATTGTCATTTTTCATTGTTCATTTTTATCGAACGTCGTCGTTGCGTAGTCGATTGCGATGCCGTGCTTGCCAAAGAAGTACAAAGACGTCCGCGACGTGGTTGCATATCTACTGAAGCATGCGTCGCGGTCGGGCATTCTCTTTACCGCTGAGAAGCTCGCAGAGTTGCTAATGCCTCGATCGATGCGAGCATTGGCAACGATATCTGCCAACTATTTGACGGGGGTATAATCGTAGATGCATTCGAGAAGGACGCAGAAGTGGAGCACCATCTTGTTTACGATCATATCGTTTACTGTGGGGACAAGTCTATTTTGTACGCTCGTTTTTCGCAGCAGTCAGGGGGAGGGAGGAGTAGCAAGGATGAGGATAGGTCTAGAAAGACGGTCATTGGTCGATTTAGCTCCATCGCTGAAGGGAAAGCCGCTTCCATCGTAGGGGTACTCCCTGACCCCGATATCTTGCCAACGTCAAAAAAGCTCAAGCTTGCTGCTGTACTCCGAAAAAAGTCGCACCAGCCCAAAGGTAGAAAAGGCAAGAAACGACCTGTATCGCCGCCACCCAGCGACGACGAGGGTGGTAGTACACAAAAGAAGCCATGTAATATGTCAGAGCTACAAGCCAAATTGGATGGGGAGAAAAAGCACATCGACGAAATGAAAGTGGCATTATCTGCAGCAATAAAACATGCCAATACAATAAAAGCTAAGCTGGAGAAGTGTGGCTCCGTAGTTGAGCCACGAGATATGTTTGTCCAGGCAACGAACATTGAAGCTAGATACTAATAATTGTGAGGGGGGAGGAGATGAACTGATGTGCATCTATAAAAAAGGAAGGGCAAGCAAAGTACCCATCGGGTCCCATGGCATCATATCATTGGATGATATAATTTCCAACGAGGTAGCCCTACCACACACGGAAAATGATGGTACCAAGGAGCGGCGGACGACTAAGATGTATCGAGTCCAAGTGTCTGGTCCATGCCAGCTCTGGGTACCCTCTGGCTCTTCAACGTACCCGAATCAAATTATCTCGATGTGGCGCAACTACAAAAGTACGATACAGCGGCTGAAGAAGCTTTTGGGCGGCAAGCGCTGCAGATTTGGTGGAGAGTCCATGCGAATGATTACCGCAGGTCTTCTCCACAATAGTGGTGGGTCAGATGAAGGCGGGGCAATGACCATTGCGGCAACTATTTTTGCAATATGCCATGAGATTGGCCTTGATATATCGCCAGAGGCACTCGGTATGGCCAGCCCGAGTACCACGTTTCTCCAGGAGTGGGAGAAACGGTACGCGGCTGAATGTTTCATCTCAAAATGTATTGAGATGAAAGAGGATGCCTCGCCACTTTTTATTGCCACTGACCGCTGGGCAGGCCGCGATGAGGTCGGAAAAAGAGTTGTAAAACATCTTTGTATTGACATGGATAAGTGCGGCCATACCTCCGCGGCTGTTGTTGCCGCCATAACCAAATCTCTTGCCAAGATAAAAAAAGATTAATCCAGATGTTCATGTTGCTGGTATATCTGGAGATGATGGTGGTGGCGGAGCCGTCTCTACAATTCATCCTCCTCTTGTTTCGGCGGAGGCCATGTTCTTCAAATAATAATTCTTATATTCTGAGAGGCTTATCCGGTTTCTACTGCTGCTCTTCGTCTGCATGGACGACACGGATGGTCACTTAATCTTTTTTCTCTCTTGTATATCAACCTCTCTCCGACAAAAAAGACGAGGCAGTAGCTCTTAGAGAAACAAAGGAGAGTCACCCCAAATGTCCATGCGGTAGAGTTGCCATGTGAACGTGTCTCTGGACCATGTGCAAGATGCGACAGATGAGGCTGGCTCATGCCTAAGCCTTGTCTTTCCTATATTGCGTGGATTCCCAGTTTTCCTTTCCCCTTTCCAGCCTTTCTCTAGACTAGACACAAGGCATTTGTTCAATTACTTGCCAATTTTGATCTCTGATATAGGAGGCTTTTCTGGTTTCTGCTGTGGCATCATCATCTGCGGCTGCATTTGCATCTGCTGAGGCATCATCATCTGCGGCTGTTGTGGCGGCATTGGTTGTATCTGCATGGGCATCACCGATGCACCACCATACACGCTTGCCCCACCGCCGTACATATTTTTCATCATGGCGTTCTGCTGAGCGATCATGGCGTGTTGTGACGCGTGGGTAGGGGCGCCACCCCCCATCATTGGAACTTGCATTGGTGGCGGTCCCATCATTGGCATGGGAGGACCCATGGGCATAGGGGGGGCCATTGGAAAAGCACCAGGGCGCATGGGTCCTACTGACATACCTCCACCCATCACGCTCATTCCTGGCCCTACCGACATCCCTCCACCCATAACACTCATTCCAGGTCCAACTGACATCCCTCCACCCATCACGCTCATTCCCGGGCCTACTGACATCCCACCACCCATCACGCTCATTCCTGGCCCCACTGACGCAGCTGCGCCAATCATACGATCTTGCGGCCCCTCCTTCAGCACGCCATTGACCCACTCGCCCTCTGCAATCAGCCCAAAACTATACTTCATCATCCCTTTTCCATGGGGCAGCCTGTCATTATTCACCTCGCCCGTGTATCGTCCTGAATCGCCGTTGAGATCTGTCCACTCCATGCCGCGAACGTTCGTCTTTTCATTGGGGTCATGAGCATCATTCTTGCGCGCATTCCAGGGAAGAACCGCACCACTCTTAGTTGCCTGCTTGCCCTTTCCAGACCAGGAGGTGAAGCCACCGCGGATCCGGTTGTAGTTTGCAGCAGCGTTTTTGTCCTGGAGGCCGTCGGTCCAGGTGCCCTCGTAGAATACTCCATTCTCGTACTTCATGCTTCCCTTGCCATCAGGTCTACCCTCCTCGTTGACGTGACCCGTGTAGAGGCCGCAGTCACCAAACTGATCAGTAAATGGCATTTGCTTGACACTACGCACATTCTGCCGCTCGTTCGCGCCAGGTTTGTTCTGCCGCTCGCGGCCAAACATTTTGCTCTGACGACGACCAGTTCGACCTGCACTGGCGCTACGTTGCCTTCCTGCACTAGCACTGCGTTCATTGTCTCCCTCTACTCCTCTGACCGTGTACTTGAGCCAGCTCTGATCTTTGCCTTCATCATTACCCTGCTCTTGCTGCATCGTAGGTTGTTGTTGTTCATTTGGCTGCTGTTGCTGCATCTCTTGGCTTGCCCGCATTCCACCTTTTCCCTTAACCTGATATTTTCTCCAGTCTTCATTACCAACACCTTCATCTTTGCTTTGCAGTGGGACATTGTACTGCTGTTGTTGATGAGGACTGTAGGCATTGTCAGGTGGAGACGATACAGGTCGCGTTGGCGGCGGGTGAACATTGTCGTTGAACCCAATTGGCATCTGCTGCTGCTGCTCTTGAAAACCAATCTGTGGATGTAGTTGTTGATGCTGGTAGTGTGGCGGAGTAGGCGGTGGTGGTGGAGCAGGTGAATGAGCTCGTCGGGCTGATGCCCTCTTGGGGTTGTAGTGATTCAGCGGACTATCGTGATCATGTGTCAGACCTCTGTCATCAAAAGAGGTGCCTGCCCTGTTATCACCATCGTGAAATGAACGGTCATTCATAGGCAGGTTTTCATCAAGTAATTTATGATCACCATTGTCACTAATGGAACGTCGGTGACCCTGTTGAAACGCTTTAGCTGGCCTAGGTCTCCTTTCACCATGAAATGAACCTCCGTGTCGCATTGGCGGACCAGTAGGTGGCGGCGACATTGGACGGTGCAAAAGAGGAGAGGACTCCGCCAACTGTTGCTGCATATTGGGACCCAAATCTTCCCTCATCGGTGGCGGTACAATGTCATGGGGCCTCTGAGGCGGAGGACCAGGTGCCATGACTGCTTTGGATTTCCTGCCGGTGGCGGCACTCCCCGCGACACTGCCTCTACGTTGCTTGGATGCGACGGAACTCCCCCTCCGTGATATCTTTTCATTGCCTCGACTTTGCTGCTGTATGATCTTGAGCGCCATCTCGACATTGGACATGTCCACCTGTGCCGCGGAGTTGTCGTCATTTCCTTTACTCTTTCTCCGGCTAGGTGTCATTTTTCTGTTTGTCATTCTTCTGCCCTCACGCTCACTCTGCGACAGTCTGTCTGTTGCTGAAGTGTCGATCAAGTCTGCTGTTGCCAATGCCGGTCTGCTGTTTGTTCTGCCCAAAGGTATCGAGGGATCACCCTCTTCCATCATTCCTCGATCGAATGGCGGCATTAGGTCATTGTCCTCCCTGCCACCACGTCCAACAGATGGGCTCTGACGGTGGCGGGCGTTGCGCCGCAACGATGCTGTGGAGTCTCCTGCAACTTGTTGTGATAGCATGGCAAGGCTGGACGCCTTGGAACGAGTCTTTGTGTTAAATTCTGACCAAGATTCCCGCGGTAGGGGTGGCTGTTCCACTGAATTGTCCCGCTGCCGTGACGATGGAGGTCCTTTGTCAAACGAATGGAGTGAATTGTTTCGTCTCAATGGCATTCTTCCTTCGTCAAAAGAGTTTGAGCTTTGTTGAATAGGCATTCTCCCTCTCGAGGAAGGTGGAATGTCATTATCAAAGGAGTTGAAGGAAGAATTATTTCGTCTCATGGTATCAGGCGGAACCCTGCGTCCAAATGAGTCAAAAGAGCCACTGCGAGGAGGAACTCTGACACCACGGTCGCCATCAACAAAGGAATGCTCTAATGAATTGTCCATCTGTTGTGCCCCTTCAAAATCTTGATGCGGAGATAGCGGATGAGACTGAGACTGCAGAGATTGACCAGCGACAGATGGACCGCCAACGCTGTTTGGTGGCAAGCTCCATTCCTCAAACGTGGCGAAAGAGTTCTCAAAAGGATCCTCCTCTGTTTGAGGACAGGCTATCCAGATTTCAGGTGAGGGGGACCTCGTGTTCGTGGATGCGGCCGATCTTGTTCCTCTGCTAGACGCCCTTCTTCCACCTATGCTGCCTGATAGCATAGATGAAGATATGGAATTCCTTCTCGAAGATGATCGCCGTCCTCTGGGAGGCTCACCCCTACTCGATGATGCCATTGAATCCCTCCTTTGCGATCGCGATCGTGGAGGAGATGAAGAATTGAGGCTGTTTTTTCGTTGCGGTCGCATCATCCTACCACGCCCACGTTCACGCCCTCTGCCTTCATCTCTACCTCTACCATGGCCTCTGCCTCTGCCTCTGTCTCTGCCCCTGCCGTTCATATCATTGCCACCGCGTCTGCCACGGCCACCACGACCGCGTCTGCCGCGGCCACCACGGCCGCCTCTGCCACCATAGCGATTGTTAGGTGGAGGGCTTGGTGTGCATTCTCGAACAACCAGGGCATAACTATCAGCTTCGTCATTGGGAGGAGGAGGTCCCCGGCTCCGTGATCTGCCTGGTCCGCGACTTTGTGGCCGGCGCCTTTGATCATTGATCCTGCTCCTTGGCCTGCTGCCATTTCCCGGACGTCCTTGATTGGGACGAGGACTCCGAGAGCGACTGCCACCGCTACCCAGAGGGGGAGGACCGTGCCCAGGACGGCCACGACTATGAGATTGGCGCCTTTGATTAATGGGACTCCCAGGTCTGCTTCCTGGTCTGCCTCGACTCATATTACCATTCGGTCGTTTGTTTGACATAGGTCGGTGTGGCTGTCGACGGCCAAAGCTGTCGATTGACGAAGGCGAGCGAGACCGTAAAGGGGAGCGAGACCGCATGGGAGATGGCCGCCTGCCGCCGCTCCCTCTGCCTCTACCTCCCCTGCTGATAGACCGCCGTCCTCTAGACATGGAACGTCTGTCAGGAGGTAGAGGACCACCGAGACCGTTGGAGTTGCGACTTGGGGGACGTTTCCGTATCGATGGCGGAATCGAATCTTTGAAAGAGTTGGAAAATAGTGAATTATTGCCGGGCGAGCGCGATCTGCTGCCATGCAAGGACGACCTCTGGCGCCTCTGAGGCGAGCGCGAGCGGCTGTCAAAGGAATGGGGCGAGCCAGATCGCAATGATGGGGACGATAGAGAATTCCTCCTCTGCCGCTGTTGCGATCCTCTCCTCTGATGCCGTCCACCTCTTCCATCTCCTCGAAAATTCGGTGGTGGAGATCTGCTTCGAGGAGGAGAGCGGCCGAAGCCCCCCCTCGATATGGAACTGAGCGAGTTCCTCCTCCTCGACATGGGGCTGAGTGAATTTCTCCTCGACATGGGGCTTAGTGAATTCCTCCTTGACATTGGACTCAGCGAATTTCTCCTCCTGGACATTGGACTCAATGAGTTTCTCCTGGACATTGGACTCAATGAATTTCTCCTTGAATTGGGACTCAGTGAATTTCTCCTCGACAACGGACTGAATGAATGCCCATTTGGTGAACGACGACCGCGATGGCGGCCCTCGGTTCCAGGCGATAGCGAGTTCCTTGGCGAACGCTGCCGTCGGTCCTGATCACCACCCAACTGCTGCTGCCTCCTTCGTCCGCCTCGAAACTGTTGTTGTTGCCTCCTTTGGTGTGGCGGAGAACGACTGCCTGGAGGTGATCGGCTGAGACTACCCCGCGTCAATGACATTGGCGATAGCGACTTTGTCAGCGAATTTCTGCCGGGCGAACGCTGCTGCCGGCGTGGGGGTGGGGAGCGGCTGCGGGGCGGAGAGGCTCGGGATCTACCGAAGCTGCCCAATGACTGTCGGGACAGCATGGACATGTCTGGCGATCGACTGCGGCGGCCATTCCGTCGGTCCTTATTGTTGTTTCTGTTGGTGTTGTTGCGACCTCTGGCATTGTAAGGCTTTCTACCTGGAGCCTTTCCTGCCGGCGATGGCGAATGAGATGGCGATCTGGATCGAGAAGAATGACTGCGTCTACTTCTGAATGAGTGGTTGGATGGCGACCGTGATCGAGATTGACTTCTGTGGCTGCCAAACGAGTGAGACCGTTGCCGCCGCACTATCATCATCATGTTGTTGTTGTTGTTGTCAATGTTGCCATCAATGACATTGTCAGGACCCGCTCCAATGCTGTTGTCATTGTCCAATCCCCTGCTCCTACTTTGTCCTCTTTTATTACTACCTACACCGCCATTGGGACGGCTGCGCGGCCGATTGTTCTTCTTGACTCGATTGTTACTGGTTTTTGTCAACGGTGGTCCAATTATGGAAGGATCCCGACCCTTGCCACGCAGCGGTGCCGAAATGACAGAAAATTCTTCCCCCGGGACCATGACGGATGCCGCAGCGACAGAGCGGTCTTCTCTGCGAGGCGTAGGTGGAGCAGGTGACTCTTGACGAGGTGTAGGCGGAGGGGACATTTCCGATCTTGAACCAAAGCTATGACGCCTCTGTCCCCTTACTGTTCCTTCTGCTGGTTTAATGGAACCGAGCACAGAGGGAGAGGGCGATCGACTACGCGTCTTTGAGGAATGACGACGTTTGCCATTGCCATCGTTAAACGAGTTGAATGACCCTTCCCTCCTAAACGGTGGGCTATTGGGCGGCGACATGCTCCTGTTGGATTGTCTACGAAATGGTCCTTCGCCACCACTGTCATACCGCCCCCTTGACTGCATCCGTCTATTATCATTGTTGCCGGGTCCGTCACTTCCATCATTGGAACCTCTCCGTCTTCCATCTCCGCCTACAAAACTCAGAGGTCGCAATTGGCTTGACATTGAGGATCGGCGACTACGATCAATGTCATCATCTCTGATGAAGGATGGCGGTGGGGGCTTCTTCTGCGGACTATTTGAGTTTCTTCCAGGCCTGCCTCCTCTGGATCCTCCTCTGGAGCCCCCTCTGGATCCTCCTCTGGAGCTCCGGCCTGATGGAGATTGCGATCTGCTCATCATTGAATGACCAGTTCTACTACTATTGTCATTGTCGTCGAATGAGTTCTTCCTGTGTCTGCGCCCCCCAGGCCTACGAGTATCATTGTTGGGATCCTTGTCTCTGTTGCCACTTTCTCGAGGAGGTGGAGGCATTGGCAAAGACTCATTATTGTCGCGATCACCCCACAGTAACATTACCTTTACAGGATCTTCCCCCAGACTGTGTATTGAATCTTCGATATCCTTCTTGTTCTTCTTCTTACCAAATTTCTTCCCCAACTTGCGAAATCCATCCTTGCTTTTGGAACGCAAATTACGTGATAGTGATCTTGGTCGTGAAAAGGATCTTCCCCTGGCGGATGATTCGTTATTGTTACTTTGCTTCATGGGTTGTTCTTCTTCTGTAGTGTGTAAACCTAGCATGGATGAGTTTTTGCCGTCGTTATTGTTATTGTTGGTAGGATTCTCCCCCCTCCTTCTGGATCTACTGTTGTTGCCTCCACTGCCTCTACCCCTGCTGGTGTCGTTGCCCCCCTCGAGAGTGCGGCATTCCGGACAGCATTTTCTTACAATTTGCCACTTGTCAAACATTTGTTCCTGCAGTCTAATGGATGGGTGCTGTAGGCAGAATCCTTGGGTGTCAAATTTGGCTCCAGGATATGCTGGCTTGCTTTTGTTGCCTTTGCTTTTGTTGCCTTTGCTGATTTTATTGTTGGGTGAGGCTGGCCCATTATTATCTGATGCTGATCCACTGCTCCCATCAGAGGATATCGTGGCCATTGGTCTTTCCCTCGATGATCTATTTCCACCCTTTGCAGAGTTTCTATTATTTCGTTGTCTAGCATTAGCAGGTGGTGGAGGAGGTGCACTCCAGAATTTTGATGGATCACTAAGCTCGCTGCGTATGTCATCGTCGGCTCGACTGCTGCCGTTCTCGTCCACGAGATATTGCAGGTACGAAGGTGGACGGGTGGCATCGTCCTCTCCACCGCTGCTATTGTTCTCGGACCGTGAGGGGGGCTTTGGTTGCGATTTTTGTCGTGAAGAAGGTCGCTCTTTTTGTTGTTGCTGGGATTGCTTTTGATCGCCCTGTCTAGAACGAGACCTCACACTGCCACCACTGCTACCTTTCCTCCCCGCAGACAACGCTCGTCCAGAACCACGATTATCATCATTGCTTCTACCCCTGCTACCCTTTCTCCCCATGGACGAAGCTCGTACACCACCAGCCCGCGGTGGACCAAGCACGATTGCACCCTCTGGATCAGCTCCCCTCCTCCTACTGCCCCGTGCTGCTCCTCCTTTCATACCCTCTGGTTCCTCGCTAGTCATGGTCTCGACTGTGGTAGTTGTAGCCTTTGTAAACGTCGTGGCGTTTGATTTGAGTTTGTCTTTTTTACTCTTTTTCTGTTTCTGGGATTGGGCTACTACGGAAGATATGCCCTCCAGGGTTACAGAATTGGAGGTGAAGGATGATGATTGGTCTCCACTTCTTCTTCTATTGCGGTTGCTACTATTGGCGCTACGGCTCTTTCTTGTGGTGGTATTTTTGGGTGAATCCTTCCCTCTATTAATAATCCTTTTGTTGCTTGAAGACGTTGGTGTTGGTGTCGGTGCTGTTTGTCGGCTACTGGTGCTTCGTCGACGATAACCGGCGGTCATGATCTTGTTGTTGAACGCCAAATAATCTCACCACCTGCAAATCCAATCCAACCAGCGCTTGCCAAACACAGCTGAATGCTCAATTACTCAAAGGAGGGCAGCGAGCGAATACTCATATTATTGTTGAATAATGATGAGCCATGCATGAGATGTACCGCCCATGGTTGCTTTGTATTTTTTATGTTTGATGTTGTGTGTTGTGGTTTTGTTGTTGTACGCAGCAGCGAGAAGCAAGAAATAGATGCGCTTTTCGCGCGGGATCCATACACCACCAAGTAAGCAAGATTCAGATGGTATCTATCGTACACTATGTACAATACTGCATGCACCCGCGATACACCGACGCGACACAATCCAGCCCGCCCTCGCCCTGGGATTTATGAGTACCGGTGTCACATATCTATTTCCGGAAGGCCTTCTCCGGCTAGACAAAACGTTTGATGTTTATTCTAAAATAGACCCAAGTTGATATTAAGATAATTTTGCAACTTTCATGGGAGTAGTGTATTGTACGTGGATGTGACACAATGATGAGAACCGCTTCGCAAATCGAGCTTTCGTAAGATTGAGATTTTTATCTATCTCTTGGTACCGTATTATTGAAAAATAATGTAAAACTTTTTTTGCAACTCCATTTTTACCCAAATCTGATGGCAGAAATGAATTCCCCATCGAAAATTAGCCTAGAAACAACTCTCAAACATGTATTT
>JALLOX010000174.1:0-14379 GCA_036939695.1 Thalassiosira ordinaria | reverse complement strand
CAAATATAACACTTAGTACTGACAGTTATGCTGCTCAGGTTGAAAACAGTCAAGACTTTTCTTGTCTTCTATCATAAAAAGGAAAGACTATGAAAAGCTTCACACCAGGGATTGCCGCAATGCCTTGTGGTGCAGGAAAAGAAAAACAAATGGTCCAGTTTTTTACTAGCCAAATCACACCTATGTAGAAGATTATTGACTCCAATAAGGTAAGAAGAAACTTGCAAAATACGGTTTCACATTTCATAGTTCACAAGATGGACTTGGATATATCATTTTTATTTAGTGTAATCAAATGCGAGACCTGGCCGTGCAAACGCAAACTATTTCCGCAACAGTCTCATACAGATGTAATGGTACTATGTTTCCAATTTCTATTTACGTAAATATTATTTTCTCTTCTTGTGTGGCGATTGTGAATCTTATCATAAGTATTAAATATTCTCTGCATTCTACTTTTCTGCTTTTTATGAATCATTTGTCTTTTTTGGCTTTTTGGCAAATTGAAAGTTTGGTCACACTAAACACTGGCCATAATTTTTTTCTGTTTATCATATTATTTCACTCGTTGCCATGAAACAACTTCCTACTGGTATGAGCCTAAATACCTCCCAAGGTAAAATAGAATGCACAAATACTGATGCGCGAAATTGAATCACAAGTTCGTGTCTTTTTCCACTACACTAGAGTTGGGCTATATAAGATAAAAATAGTCATCAATATCATGACCATGCACAACCGCACCGCAAAGGTGGGTCAACCTTTCTTTTGTCAGATCCAAGTTTACGCCCATAAAACCAAAACGCCTGATTTGTCAACTGTGGCAACTTGCTGCCCATTGGATCCTCCCATACCCCAAGCCAATGCAGTCACCCCACATTGATGAGCACTCAGCTGCTTTTCCAATTCACCAGTTGCAGCATTCCAAACGAAAATATTGCCATTACCACCACTCCCGGCGGCAATATGAGCTCCATCTGGACTGAATGAGCTCAAGGCGTGATTTGTAAGAGTCCGAAAGCCAGGGTCAGAAAAACTTTTTACTATTCCACTGGTTCTTGCATCAATTACTTTCAAGGTTGAATCTCTCCCATTGGTCAGGATTTCATGGCTATTTCCAGGCTTCCACTGAACCGAAGTGACACCTCCTTCATGCAGCAAAGGGATATCTAAAACCCGATCTCCAGTGCGCACATCCCAGCAACGGATTCCACCGTCTAAGTGCCCCGAAACAGTAGATTGTGTTTCACAAGAAACGTCACAGCAGTTGCTTGTTGAGCTGTGTCGAAATGTTGTAGTTTGAGTGTAAATGTGCCTTGATATATCCCAGATACGAAGAGATCGATCTGCCGAGCCAGTAATAATGCTTTTTTCACCAGGAAATAATCTGACACATGTTATTTTTTGTGAATGACCAGCTAACTGATGGATCATTCTTTTTGTTGACTGATTCCATACTCTGCGAGAGGAACGGAGTAGATGAGTTATGCAATATAGAACAGGAGACGACCTCTACCCCTTTTCACTCACCTACAGGTTTTGTCTGCACCACAACCACAAACAATGTCCCCTCCAATATCAACACCAAGTAGGGGCTGCCTACCCCCTGCTGAAAAGGTCGCCTCAAGTTGCCCATTGCTTGTATCAAATACTCTCACAGTTGCATCACTACTTGCTGTAGCTACACGGTTCAAATTTGTTCCATCGTAACGGACACAACTTGCATCATCCTTATGTGCCTTGATTGTAAAAAGTGGTTGCGTTGGTAAGACAGCAACTGTAGTGCCCCATTGCCTTTTGGGTTTTGATTCACCAGGGCTTTCAACATTAGCTGAAATATCAGGGAAATTTTTGTCTCCGCGTCGTAACCCAAACCAACCACCCCCTGAGCCTTTTCCCATCTTTGCGTAAGATCTGAGCATTTCTGCCTCCTTCCGCAGCGTTTCTATTGTGTCATTCATGTTGTTGAACTGTTCAGCCATCTTCTCCTTTTCAGCCATTGCTTCATCCACAAGTCTTTTATTCAGTTTTGTAGTTTCATCATTTTCCTCCTGCAAAGAGCGGATTGCATCCTTCAGCCCGTCGACCTGCTTCTCAGCCAAACGAGCAAGTAATTTGGCATTCTCCAGCTCAGACTGCAAATGGGCGATGATTTCATTGCAGCGAGTCGCTTCCATTTGCAGGTTGGAGATGGTAGCATCATGTGCAGCCTTTTCTTCTTTCAATGCCGATAACTCCTTGGATACTTCAGCCGCATCTGCTGTCAATTTCACCTCATTTTGTAGCTTTTCATTCAGATCATCTTGTAGCTTGGCAACCTGCTCTCGTAGCTTTGCTTCATTTTTGGCCGGGGAATTATTAGTGCTCAGATCAATTGCATGTGCCTGCTCGGCAACTAGCTGCTGCTGCTCTAGATATTGCCTTTCTAGAGATTCGCAACGTGCTTGAAGCGTGTCAACATGACTTCGGAGGAATGCGTTGGATGAGTGTATTGACAGGAATGGCAGTGTTTCTCGAGCATTCCGCTCCTGAATTAGGTTGTAGACGTCTTCCATATCTGGGTGAAGGTTTCCACCACAAGATCCAGATCAAAGCGAGGCAGGTTGCGGCACGGCTGCAGTTGGGGTTCTTCTATTTTGTGTGTGCCACAGCGTGAAGAAGAAGTTGTTGCTGTTGGCGGCAGCCGGCAGCTCCTATAATAAGCGACAGTCTACATAATCTTATCATAGGAACTGATATCGCAAAGCTCCCGCGCTTTCCATTCCGTTGAATCCATGCGCCATTTGCCATTATTTTTTTCTCTGCCATCATCATCACTATCACTCTCTTTGACGTACGCTGCATCTTGACGGCTGGGCGGGCGATATCATGGTCATAGAATCAATGAACATGCCAGTTTTAATGCTAATAAAGGCGTGCCGCCGTGGTTGCCATCACCGGTTTCACATCCAACCATATCCTCTATATCGTCCCCGTCGTCTCGACTGCCCTTCGGGTCGGCAGAAACAGCGGACCTTTGCCTCAAAGTCAATTGCACAATTGGCATCAAACGAAGAACTTTCTGCAATCGTCAATCAATTCCCAGCAGGAGTTGAGTATGCGTTCGGATACGGCTCTGGGGTACTTCGCCAACAACCATCATCTCCATCACAACCTGACAGTGGGCAAGGTAGCCCGGGTATGGTTGACATCATACTTGCAATAGACAACCCATACACCTGGCACAAGCTTAACCTACAGTGCCATTCAGACCACTATTCATTGATGGCTCGTATTGGTGGTCCGAGTTTCGTCAAGTGGTTACAAGTAAACTATGGAGCCAAGCTCTATTTTCATCCATTTGTAGACATCAATCTCAAATCGGATGGTACCAGTTATGCCGGTGCGAAAATACAATCTACCAATCAAGTAATTCAACGACAAATCAAGTATGGTGCGGTTTGTACTGATGACCTGATTCAAGATTTAGTACATTGGGATTATCTCTATCTGGCAGGTAGAATGCACAAGCCCATTGTGCCTATTAAGTTACCACCAAAATCAAACAACGGAGAAGAGAATAATGAAGTACACAACAATGAGGATAAGGTAAATGACAGGTCAGATGAGATAGAAGAGGCTCAACAAACAAATCTTCTCTCAGCAGTGTCGGCAGCATTGCTACTTGATAGCACTTTCAACCATCAACAATCACAATATACCTCTCAATGCATTCCCAGTAGCCAATTGTACAACACAATTGCAAGCCTCTCATATACAGGTACTGCACTGATTTGTTTCATGGTAAAATTTATATGATTGTGGATGTACATATTAATCTCAAACACCTGTACAATTTTCTTTCAAAGGCGACTTTCGCATGCAAACTGGCGCTGAAGACCCGAACAAAGTAAAAAAGTTGGTAGAAACACCAGGGATGCTGGAACTTTGGGATAACATGTATTCCTCCACACTAAGTAACATGCAGAACTTGGGTTTGCTCAATAAAGTGAACAGTAGCAAGGAAAGTGATGCTTTGACAAATATCTCAAACAACCCTGCTCAAGGAGGCACACAATTTTTAGAAATATGTTTGACTGATACGGCTATTAGGAAAGAGCTGGTAAAAAATCTTCCACCACGTCTGATTAAGTATTCTGATATGATCGTTGGTGCCAGTGACAACAATGCTTCCCTACTCAGTGGGAGTTTATTCCTACGCAAAGAGCTGGCCAAGATTGTATCGCCTGCAGCAAAAAGCCAAAGCATGAAAGGTTTCTTTACAGCAGGCGTGGCTAAGAGTTGGAGATATGCCTTGGCCAAATTTGCAAAGGGTAGTTCACGGAAGTGATTGCGCAATAAGTGAGGTATTGCTTGACTTTGCATCTCCATTTAGAGTCACGAACCATCACCAACAGCCTTGGTCAAAGATGCCAAACCCTCTTTCATTTTTGGTGGCCATGCAATAACCTTACTCAGATAATCTTCATCAGTATACTTTGCCCTTTGTCGATCGGGAATCTCCAAAAACTTCTTTCGTGCCGCATCTTCCTCCCCTTTACCCCATAGCAGAACCGCAGATGCTGCACGAACCTCGGGCGCCTCTGGAAAACGATTCTCCACCCTTTTCATCAAATCCATGGCACTGTTCGCATCTCCCATTTGATACTTTACCATTGAGGACCGGAGCCAGAATGGATTGACTTCGTTGGCAGTCATGGAAATGGCAGTGGTGTATGATCTGTCAGATTGGGTGAAGAAGGAGTTGACTTCTTGCGCACGCGCCTGACACATAATCAAGGGTGCGAGATGTCAGTGAAAAATCAGGAGTGTCAAAATAGAATTATATGCAGACATTAAGCACTCACCAGGTTCTGTAGAATCACACTGTCCGGCCTCCCCCTCAGCGTGTCGGACTTTTGTAAGTCCAACAGTGCTTCCTTTGGCATATCATTGTTCAACCTCACTGAGCCTCTATTCAACAGAATCAAGTACAAATCATCACAACGCTTGGTCCCAAATGAAGCTTCTGCCTGCTTTAAGTTCTCTTCACACAGAGAGATGGCCTTGCTGTATGAGTCATCGGCGTCCCCCAGCTGTCCCTGGGCAACCAGAGTATTGCCTAAATTACTCCACCCATAAATAAATCTGGGTGCAATTTTGGTAACCTTAATGTATAGACGTTGTGCCGCGAGGATATTCCCTTGTGCTTCCAATGCCCTCCCCTCGTTGAATAATTTCTTGACATCACCTGTTGCTACCACCTGCACTTCGGGCAGTGCTGCAGTGGGCGTACCATCATCTGCCATGACCTTCCACGGTGCCATTGATGCCGATGCCAAGCCAATGGAGGCCATTGACGACATAAATGTCCTTCTACTTTCAACGGTTGTTGTCGTGTCAGTAGCATCAGATCTGGCGTCCAACGAGCTTTCAAAGCCAATACTCATGGGTGACTGTTCATTTTTATTGTGTCTGTGACTTCCGCAGCTCAATCTTTGATTTGCAGGAGGAAATGCACCGACACCTAATGCTATCAGCATCAGCATCAACGTTCCAATCGCCATCATCTTACTAGCCGACAACATCATAACTACAACACGGTCGCGCCCTACAAGAAAATCGGCTGTCAAAGCTGCCTTGAGGAGCGCCTGATCTGAGGAGAGATTCAGATTAGAGAAGAGGATGAGGCAGGCACTGAGGCACTGAGGCACTGAGGCACTGAGGCTCAATTAGGCTCAATACCTATGGTAACTCTAAACTGAGGCACGCCACGGCACGCACTGCTATTGTAATTGATTTTTTGTGTGCCTCTTTTTCCGAGATGACAAATTCAGTTAGTTATTGGTTCAGATCCGGCTTTGAACTGTCCGAATTATCTGTCTAACTTCTTAGGTATTTTCAAGAAGAAGGACAGACCTTTTCCCTTGATTGAGATCAACCTAATGATACTCCAAAGGGATTTGTTCCACCATTTAGAGGTTCGGCCAGCACAACAACAACACAAAAGATCTCGCGAGCTTTTCTGCAACAAGGCAACCGCCAACGAGCAATCGATGCCACTCGCCCTCGCCCACATTCTCTAACTCTAAGCGCCAAGAGGGGTTGGTCAAGATGGGAGGTTCATCCGTAGCCACCAGCGGCACCAAGAAGAAGAAGGGCTTCTTCAAAAGCATCGGCAAAGGAGTGTCCTTCAAGAAAAAGAAGCAACGGCCGGATGACGAAAGCGTCGTCGGAGTGGATCTGGATAGAAATGGTGCCGCTGGTTCAAGATCAGCGATGGGCGGTGGTGCGGACCGGCCTCGATCCATGCAAGCTGCTCAACCCGCATTATCTTCTGGCGGCGGCGGACCCTCTTCTTTAGCTGGCAGCAGCGCTGCGGCAGCCGGCGGCGGCGGTGCCACAGCGAAACCAATCCAAGTGGTCCTCCTCCTCATGGACCCATCCTCTCGAAGGTTTGAACTGCTGCAACTCGAATTTGACTCTACTAAGGCAATGGTGAGCGATGTTCTACGCCAGATTCAAGCCTCGGCGACAGAGACGACCCTTCGCGATATGGACTATGCTGGTGTCTGTGATCAATCTGGGATGGAGATGATTGCCTCTATGAAATTGTCAAAGTTTTGTAAGGGCAATGATGTTGTGATGGCCATGCCGAAGGGGATGACGGGGAAGGATACTGCCAAGTTGGCCGGGCCTATTTTGGGCGATCCAAAGGTCGAGGACATGGTAAGCTTGCTCGGTTTTGGTTTCTTTTCTGATTTACCTATTTGTAATTTGTCACTGAATATCTATGGCTGTGCTGAAATTGTGGCTGGACTATGTAACATCACTCATGTCTAAAATCACACTGGTGATTCTAATTACACATGAACAGCTGGCTCCATGTGGAGTGAAAATTCAGCCCAAGTCAGTGAAAAAGAACAGATCAAGTGGCACAAAACTCACAAAAATTGCAGAAGAAGATATTCGCCGGAAGGAAGAAAAGAATAAGCGTCCTACCTCTCCTAAAAAAGCTCCCAAGAGTGCTGCAAAATCATCAACAGAAAAGAAATCGTCGTCGTTGCCTACAGTTATACTAGGGCTCATCATTTCGTCTTTAGTATTTTTCACTGTCCAAAGACACATGCGTGTCACACGTCCTTTGGAGTCAGGAGACGTGTTGTTGCCTGGACAATGGAAGAGCCAATGCGGAATATTTGATCTCTTCCCACCTGAATGGCTGGACAAACTCCCACTATCCTCATCCTGCGATGCTTCCTCATCGCCCATGTTGGAATTGGGAGGGGATGGCACACTGCGATACTTTACAAAAGATGGGGCAGATGGCGAGAGGAAAGAAATATGGAGCATACCCAGCAGTGGAGGGGAGCAGTGTTCTGAGGGAGAAGAGGAACAATGTTTTGAAAAGGGAGCAACATTTGTGAAGGATGGGACAAATTGGTTTGTGGATATGGGTGGAAGTCGTTCTATCCTCAGCAGGGATGTTGTGCGTGACTTTACAAATGATAGTTGAGAAAAAACATGGCAGTCGTGGGTGAACTTTGGCACCATGTGAATGGCAAAATGCATGACTTGGACTGTCATGTATGTATCGTTACACCAGCATGACCATAAGCACGACTCTTTTGGTTTACAAATAATGAGTGCAAATCAAGGGTAGAAGTGGGCGGTGAGTTTTCTGAAAATACAATGCAACAACTTGGCAAGAGAAAGATAGGGCACTGAGGGACTGAAGTAAGTTCATTATGTGGAAATCAGTAGCATTACATTATGGGAATGAAGTGGTAAAAACAGCATGGCCCATTGCAAGATAATTTTTGTGTAATAATCTGTCTGTTTACGTAGGATTCCTGTGCAGCTCTCTCTCATATTGACGTATTGCCAACACAAACCCAATGTTCGGCATAGCCTGAGGCCGCACATTTCTTACATGACTAAGCGCTTCCTCGAAGGTTTTGAATCTACGTGAATGCCGAGATAGAAGGTATGCTATTACTACTGCAACAGAACGGCTGGCTCCCTTGGCACAATGCACGAGACATATTCTATTTGGATTGTCACAATTCTCATCCCCATCATGATCATTTGTCATTTGTGAGGCCGTATTATCATTCATTGAGTCATCAGGTGTACCACTGCCAGGAGATGGTAGGTTGATGTCATGGCCAAGGGCCTCATCAATTGCAGTCAGAGCACTTGGTAAAACTGACAACAAATCAGAATCCACCACATCTTTCAGAGGAATTATTACATGTTTGATATCCATTGATATGTTGTGATTTCCATCTTTTTTATTTGAGCTATTGTTTGCATCATTAGTTGCTTGCCGGAGTCGTTGCTGTTCCAAGGCATCAGTTGCAAACCGAGTCAAGTTTGGATTTGATAAGACGGAGATTACTGTGAAAATGACTTTGGGGTTTGGATTGCTGATAGAGCTTTGTGCTATGCCATCAAGATGAGAAACTGACATCAAATTGCCAACCCATAATGAAGGTAGAACTTCTGCGGCAGAATTTGGAGGCATGTGACGAGAGATCACCTGAGGGGACAGAATACTGACCTCCCCTGATGGCCCAGGCGAAGCCTCGCTCCCATGATTTCGGGGAGTTATTTGGTCCATGAACTCAATTGAGGGATGTTCAAGCAGTCAAACTAAAGACCAGCCAAACCAACAAAGGTGCAGCCATTATGCCATTTGCCATTGCTATTATGTATGATGATTGTTGCTCCTCTTTTTGAGTCTTTTTGTTTTGCGTTTTGTTCTCGTGGTGTTCTCCGAGCGATAAGAGGCGATATCTAGCACAAGATCCTACGTACAGACATACTGATAATCATCGCCAATATCCAAAAAATTAATGTTTTCTCCCGCCCCGCCCTGCGCTGCTACCTGCTGCTACATAATATGGGTAGTGACACTAAATGCCTATTCACTATTCACTCCTTTCCTCTCTTTTCCACAGACGAATTCATCGACACAACACCATGACAACGCATCAAACAATCGTTGTAGAGTTGGGCTCCTCTCGCATCAAAGTTGGCTTTGCAGGAGAACCTAGACCTCGAAAAGTCCTCAATGACAGCGGGAGCGGAGACGCCGGCACCGGCGCCGGTTGGTCGGTGGGCGTCAGCGACAGCATGGTCTCCCGAGCATGCAGCTGGTCGTCATTTTTCCAATATTTATCCTCTGACGGTCCGGAAGCGCCGGCTGTTAAATCCGTCTACGAGTGGGAGAAAGCCCTCTATCCCCTATTTTCGCACATATTGATATCCGTTTTATACATCCAGCGCCCATCGCGTCACCGGATGTTGCTATTGAGCAATGATGCATTCCCTCCCCGACATTTTCGTGAGGCTTTGCATCGAGTATTATTGGAATATTTGAGTGTAGGTGGGGTATGGTTGGCGAATGGGGGGACGTTTGAAAGCGTACATTATTTATTGGAAGGGATGCCACCATCAGTGCCATCGATTGGTCGACCAAAGGCCCATATGCTGGTGGATATTGGGACGTACGAAGCACGTGTTGTGGTATCAGTGGCGGGTTCATCTACTCTCTTGGACACGCAACAAACTACCATGTCAGGGTACAATTCCTTTCTCCGTCAAGTATTGAGCAACTATCAAGATACTTCTGCAGGGGGGGATGGAAGCGAACAATCCAGTGGTGCAGTGTCAAAGAGTCCAGTTTCCACACTGGAAGATGCGAATGCTGTTGTACAAGCATGGGTGGCGATCTCCTCATGCTCACCAGATTCGCCATCTGACTCCACAAAAATTCTAGTCAATTTACCTTCTCAGCAGTTACAAGCTGCCAAAACTGAGACTCAGCTGTCCACACAACCCCTTTTGGAAGCTTTCCATCAGATTTATTTAGACTACACAAATCCATCAAGCCTGATATTTGCAATGCTATCATGTGCCATGACCTGCCCAATAGATTACCGAAAAGTGGTGTTACAGAATGTCAAAATGCTTGGAGGTGGTTCTGTGGCATTGCGCAACTTTGGCTTTTCTAAAGGCAGTGCAGTGCAGAAGAACCCAGCAACATGCTTTGGTATGCAACTAGAATTGGCAGCAAGAGATGCATGCGGGCTTTCTGAAGCTGCTCTCATGGAGGAGGGCAAAGAGGAGGAAAAGAAAGAAGATATTTCTTCAATATCCAAACATCGGTTCCAATCACTTAGGGGGATTGTAGCTGGACATGTCAGTGATTCTGGTGAGACAATAGGAGGTATCAGCGTTCAGTACATGGATCCATTTGCATCTGATTTGTCAGCATGGATTGGTGGAAGCATTATGGGAACTTTAGGATACACAAACTACCAAAAGAAAATCTGATTGTTGTGTGCACAAATAATGATAATACAGTCGAAGAAGAGTTCTCCTAAAACATTACTTTGGATGTTTCTCTGTCGAAGTCTTCTCGCAATATTTCATCTGCATCCACGTATTTGTACAATTGACTCTTCCCCTGACCAACTGAGTTGTAATTTTGTGTATAGTCATTGAACAGTCGCCCACCCGACAGCCATGCTGTGGCTAGGAAAAAACCAATGACTGATACTGCTAGTATATCAAGAGTATCTCCGGCTTGTATCCTTCTCAGCATTATCGACATGGGTGATTGCATCGATGAGAGGGATTGCTCATCTTCTTTCAAAAGAGATTGTTCAATTGAGATATCATCATCGACTTCGCTTCTCTTTGAGTGCAGAGAACCGAGGTGTTGAATCGATTGCAAAGATTTGTCTTTGATAGAACTTCTTTGCAGTACAATCATACTACGACTACCCGCAAAGTTTCTACCGAATATTTGCCTCGTTTGGCATGGAACA
The DNA here is from genome assembly GCA_036939695.1 of Thalassiosira ordinaria. Lineage (NCBI taxonomy): Eukaryota > Bacillariophyta > Thalassiosirophyceae > Thalassiosirales > Thalassiosiraceae > Thalassiosira > Thalassiosira ordinaria. Next base: position 3,562 of record JALLOX010000174.1, on the reverse strand, counting down.
AGAGCCAAAGAAGAATTAACTGTCATAAAAATGAAAGCCATGACTGCTGTAGCATAAAACGTTGGCATCATCATTTTTTCTGTTGATCCATGTAGGTGTACTCCCTGCTCCACTGACACTTCGATTTTCCCCGTGTGATATAACATGCACTACTGCGCTCCACTTTCAACACTTGATACACTCAGAAATCATCACTCCACTGGCCGAGGCTGCACGATGCAAGCGCTGCGAAACCAATGCGTAACTTGAAGCCACTACACCAATACAAACGCAACAAGCCTTTGGCAATTGACACTGGCTGCAAGTGGCGCTGCTGATGAAGAAGTCGATCGATGGCGATCGATGGATGACGTGACGATGACGCGAGCCGCTGACCGACGACGCTCAGAGGTGGTCTATTTTGATTTTTTGGTGGTATCCAAAGGTATCCAAGCTGTCCGTGATCAAAGCATACATACAATAACCGCGCACTACCGCGGGGAACATCACGTACCTACATTATTTAATAGACAGCCTCTCAGTCTGACTCACATGCTCTAGAGAAATAAAAAATTCTCACTTTGCTCCTCGATCGCCCATCCATCCTCAATCTCACTTCTGAACAACGTGTGGTTTGGTACACTATTTGCTACAATCTACCGGAGGTGATTGGTAGTTGGTACAGGCGTAGGTAGCAAGGAAAATGAGAGTCCTAGCATCGGTTGCTACTCTGGCCAGCGTGGCGTCATGGTCTCCACTTGCCGATGCATTCGTTCCAGCATCTGCTACCACACGCAGCCCCATTCAATTCATGACGAGTAGCAGTAGCGATGAATGCGCTTGCGAGATACCCTCTGACTTCGATGAAACTCCAACCTTGGTCGGTGTGCCCAATGGTGCTAACGCCATACTGTCAGCAGTCGTAACAAACTCTGCTGGAGATTTTGTCAGAATTGACGATGCTATTAAATCGAGCGGGTTAGATGCCAATGCACCACATGTTGTCATCTACCTACGACACATGGGATGACCCTACTGCTGGAGCTATGCCAAGACCTGGCTTAGTTTCCAGCAGCAATTGGAAGAAGCAGGAATTGGAGGTCCTATATTTGTGAGCATTGGAGATGCAGAGAAGTTGAATACCTTCTTGGATGCCAATGAATGGATGGGTAGGGACCAAATGTTTGTGGATGATTACTCCTTTGATGCCTACAAAGCTGCTGGGTTTGGTAGGTTTGATCAGGTGGACAAGGAGGCAGTGAAGGATATCAAAATGACTGCTCCAGAGCTAGGCTTTGGTGAATGGATGAGTTACTTTTCCAATGTCGGCAAAGTAACTCCAATCCCCAAGGTATGATTTGTCTAACAGATTGTTTGACTTCTTCTAGCAAGTGCAACCATTTCTAACCTCGATGCATTTGTGTCTCTACAGGACATGAAATTTGGTCAAGTACCAGAAGGTGTTCTCTGGACTGGAGGTACTTTTGTGGTACAGGGAAATGATGTGGTGTACCAATGGACAGACACAGTGCCTGGCAACCACCCTGTGATTGAAGAGGTGGTGAACATTGCAAAGGAAGCTGCACAGAACAAAAAGGAGAACAAACAACTTCTTGGCAAAATTGGATGGTTCTAGATTTGAAAGATTGGAAATGCACTACTGTGGATGCGAATGACGCTGCATGAAGCACCTGTCACTTACAGGTGCTTCATGTGGCTGACAAACTTCCACTGTTGTGAATCCCAACCTTGAAATCTTCACGCCATCCCCACTATAGTACAATAATAGAAACAATAGGAATATAGGAATGCATTAAAAATTGGACAGACTGTGCTGTCATGTTATTGGTCCCAATACTATCCAAACCAGTGAACTAATGTCAACCTTGCCATAAACCTTGCCCTCTCTATGTACACCAAATTTCGAGGACAGCACTCGCACACTTGCAGTACTGCACAGTATTATTCCTGCACATGTTTGTGTTGTTGTGTTGAGGCTACAACGCCAACCATACTTCAATGAGGTTCGACATTACTCATCCTTCAATTCTTTCCGAAGATACAACAACGGCACTCCATCCACAAGATACAATCCTTGATTAGCCATACTCGGCCCCATCCACTCATACCCCACACTGTTACCCTTTGATGAACCCCTATCCGGCACACCTTCATAACCCAAGCCCCAGTACAAGCTCCGAGCTATCCTACCCGAGAACTCATTGGCATCCACATGTAATCTGACATCATCACATCCCCATAATTTGGCAATACCCTCCAGTGCTGCCATTAATACCCGACTATAACCACGACCTCGACGAGTCTTCCACACTAACACGTTGGAAATATATCCTGCGGGTATGCTGACTTCAGTCCCATCTCTACTTGGAGAGAAACGAGATATCAACGTTTTCATAAAGTATGGCAAGACGAATGGTGGAGCGTTGCTATTTGGATTGGGAGGCTGCCAACTCAATTCTGCAATTCCAACTATTTGTTCTGAATATGTTGTAGCTGTGTCTCCATTGCTATTGCTGCTGTTGATAGTTTGCTCCACGAGGCAAATAACATTGTGATCAGGACATGCAGAGTTGATAATGTCGTATCCCTTTTTCCTTCGCTCAACACGTTGTGTCAGTCCAATCAAGACTGTTAATGAAAAGAGGAAATTCTCAATTTTGTCAGCGAATTCATCTCCGGGCTGGGATGGAGACATGGATAGGGATGGAGCCAGTGCACCAAACTCTCTGACAATTTCTGGTAGTATTTTCTTAATGTCTTCATCTTCCAAGTGTCGTATTATGAGTTTACTGGGATGGTTGTTGCGTTTGCTGCCATTCGTAGTAGGTTGTGCCAATTCTATCGAGTATGGAAATGGAGGTATCTCATCTTCACCCAAACCAAAACCATTGCCTAGAAAATTAAGTTCTTCCTCTTTGATATTATTGAGGGATGACCCATTTGACGAAGAACCTCTTTGCTGACGTTTGCTGTCTTGCTTTTTTACCAGGGAATCGAATAGGTGGAGTCGGCTATCAACTCTAACCCTAGTTCTCGAGGGCGATTGGGTATCGATGTTGAATGATTGGCATATTGTCACTGACAACAGGACCAATATCCCTCTGAGACCAGCCATCTCTCTCTGAGCAGATCCCGCGTGTGAAAGGTCCGTTGAGTCAAAGTGGAATGATGCTTTGAGCTATGAATATGAAGCGCGTGCACTGAAGGACATATTATGAAAGCTGTTGGTCACTACCTGCTAAAATACCACGCCGCTCGAGCGCCGATTTCTATCACTACCACCGGGGCTTGATGATTGTTCGAAGGTTAGGGAGAGGCTTGTTGTTGTTGTCTTCTTGTTCTGGGTAGGGCGGAGGTTTGTTCGTCGGCAGTCGGCATTCATCCGTCATCCGTCTCATTTCCTCTCGCTCCGATGTTATGTCCGATTCGTGCCACGGTGTGGACACATAATGAGTACTAGCGATAAGGTACGAGTGTAGAATAATATTATAGATATTCGCCAACGTGTCCGTCGAATAATACAGTTTCGGGGGAGACAGTGGAACTGGGGGTCCCGCGTCCC
>JALLOX010000173.1:0-14586 GCA_036939695.1 Thalassiosira ordinaria | reverse complement strand
TTGGCTCTCTTTCTTCACGTTACGATGTCTGTACTGATGCGAGCCGATTCGCTCAATATCGAGGTATGGAACATGTCCAAAAAAAGTCTACTTCTCTACATCGAACAGACTGTATCCTGTATCAGATAAAACACAAAACAGAATCCTATCTAGCTATCTTGCCCTACCTGTCTTGTCTCCACTGAGGCCAAACTCAACAAGGACACAATTAGGCGGGGCAAACTTAATCTTTATTTCAGTACAATACCCTGAAATTACCTCTCAGAGCTAGTGGGGGTGTGGGGGGATCATATGGATCCCAGTAAAATTTACCCCAGTAGTGCACACAGCTAGCTCGGCCGTTAGTGCACACAGCTAGCTCGGCCGCAGACGGACACCGATTCCTAGAGTGCATGCCGCCAGATGCCGCCACCAGGTTGACAATGAAACCTGCTGTGACTTAGAGTACAAACTTTGATCTTCTTTTGACTATCGTATGCACTTTTACTAGCTTTGTACACCCGTGAGGTAAGAAATGCCACTGGGGTTCGATGCACCCCAAAATGGCCCTCAAAGTGGGGGGGTAAGGGTACTGAAATAAAGATTAAGGTTGCCCCCCCCCGCCTTAGCATTTTTGAGTTTTGAGTTGCTCCCCCCGATTTGAGTATAGTGAGTATATCTCCCTGGGGGGAATTCTTAACTGCAATGCACCTAACTATATATACCTCAAATTGTTGTCCTCTGGGGGTAATCTTATAGTCAAAGACTCAACTCCGCATTTGAGGGGGGACAACTCAAAATATTAGCCACGATTGAACAACCTCCAACCTCTTTCCTCATGCTACTAGCAATGCTAGCTCATGCGCTGATAGAGATTAGAGATGTCAATTCAATGGCACTTCGGCACTACCGCCAAGGCATTTGTCTCGGCACAGACAGTAGCACAACCCCTCTCTTCTCCGTCGTCCTCTTCTTCTTCTCTGGTTGAGTTGAACCACTGGACGATTGAAGCGCGTAGTAGTGTTGGCGGTGGCGTTGGCGGCAGCAGCCGCACGTCGTCGTCGTCGTTGTCGTCGGTGGATGTGTACCTCCTCCATCCTCCCGTGTTGATGCCTTCTTTTTTTGATGAAGCAAGAAGACTATCGAACCCCACAACTATGCCATCGGAGTCGTCTTCGTCGTTGCTACATGATATTGGTCAAAACGAGAGAGAGGAAAATGTCACTTCTTTGGAAGAAGCTGCAGAAGAGTATGGCATGGAATTCTTGGAGGGAACAGAAGATTATGATCCTGCTTCTATTGATTGTCAACGGCCCAAGTGTTATCCTACAGAATGGACATTTAGCATTGTCTTACACGAAACGTGGCGTGTTCCAACATTGTATTTCACATGCTCGCAATTAGATGGCACGCCACTGTGTCGCAGGGAAGTGTTGGATATACTCCTACGCCACAGTGGACAAAGAAACAGAATAGAGGAGAATGGTAAGGATTGGAACGAGGAGGATTTGTGGGAGTTTGTATCCCAAGAGGAACATCCTGTGACTGGAGTGCCTTCCTACTTTTTGCATCCGTGTCAGACTGCCGAACGGATGGAGATACTTTTGTCACATGATGGTACTAAACATCAAGGAGAGCAACATGATTGTGAGGTTGTTTGTCCTTTGTTGAGCTGGATGTCAATGATACTTCCTGTGGTAGGATGCAAGATATCTTCTGAGATGTATTGTCAGATTGGTAAGAGTATTGCTCAAAATGATGCGGTTGGGTAGTCCGGGGGGAATGGGTTTGCATCATATCCATGAAAGTGCTTGAAGTGATTCTTCCAGACATTAGGATTGCCACTTTAGCCTCTCAATCCATGCCTCCGTATCTTGGCAGTTAGGTATGAAGAAGCCCCATTGCAACTTGGTCAAATACATTGGTCTTCAAAGCGCTTCGCATCGTGTCATCTACATCCAATGAATCTCCCCCAAATACTTTGGAGAGCTGAATTTGACTTACTACTCCCCATTGGATTTCAGATGTTAGAGAGCAGATAATCTGCAACGATAATGAAACAATATTGTGATGGAAGAGGGAACAATGGTCATATTGATTATTATCATTATGAGCCAGGCACTGAGGTAACACTTGCAGCATTGGTTGTATGTTTCTAAAGAAACCGAGAGCAAAGCACAGCATGTGAGGAAGTGATCAACACTCATGACCTGGGGCTTGGATTACTCAGGGCTGAGGCAGATGTGCCCGATGTGGAGCCGTCGAAACGATCCTTCAGATCACGGGCGACTAGAGGTGTTTCCACAACTTTCATATCCGGAGATAATTTTTGCTCTATTTCCAAAATGATTTGGCTCTCTAACCGCGCCTGGTGATGTGCTATGTCACGAATGTCTGGGCCGGGGGCAGGAGTCAAGTTCAATTTTTGTATCAAGTTCAAGATCTCGTCACTGTAGCCATTGGAAGAGATTGGATTGTCTTGAGAACGAAGGAAGTAACAATGGTGATGAGAAGTAGTTGGCAGGCAACGCAAGCAATGGAAAAATTATGAGTGAGGATGCATTTCATGGTGTCGCACCTTTTAAGCAAGAGAGCAGCTTTTGCAACGACTGCCGGCGCTGTTGTTTTTCGCTCTCCTTGGCGGTGTTTTGTAGCATTGCCTGATGTGAGGGAGACAGAATAGTTCAACATTGATCTGTAAGAGGACACAAATGTTATTGCTGATTGAGAACAGAATACCAACTTGCCTCTGACAGCGTCATTGCGCTTGGATCTCCAGTGAAAACATCCGTGACCGCATCTAACCGGAACACATCCTTGACCGCATCAATTGTGGTTGTCATATTTTCCTTCGAAAGTCGTGGAGTTCTTTTGACTTCCGCTTTACATTCATCATCGGATCGTATCCCTTTGACAGCATCATTATATTTTTGATCAGAGTTGTGGCATGGTGTGGGCTGAGTACTGCGGGGTGTGTGCTCAACGCTGACATTGGAGACACTCGCTCTCGATTCCAGAAGTAGATTCACCAATGCTCGATGCAGCTCGTCGTCTTTGGAGTTTTTTGGCTTGGGAGTTAACAGTACCAAGCCTGCGAACATGACAAATATTCCAAACCAAAAGCCTAGCCATTGCCTGGGGTGAAAGGTATTGAATTCTGATATTGCATTGCATTAGATGAGTGTCAGAAAAATACATGCACACACAAGCATGACTCTCTGCTTGCCTTTGAAGAAGATACCACCAGAAACAATAGTGAAGAAGATGAAGCTGCACTGAAGGAGCGGAATGATGAACAATGGGTTGAACATCTTGAGCGCGTCGTTGAGGCGCTTCAACCACACGCTGGCAGTCAGTAACCAAAGGAGTAGTGTCATATACAAGAACCATGACTTGAAGGCGTTCTCTTCACCACTGGTCTGGACGGCAAGAAGCTCCGCCAAGATCTTTGCTTGTACTACTGACTGGGTTCCGATGAGGGCAGCTGACACGGAATACATAATTGGGAGTATGATGTGGCTGTTGCGATCCGCATATCCCCATATGTACTCCATTTTTTCCCTTCGCAGTGCTGCCTCACTGTCCTCTGCTGCTTCGTTGACCATCTTCCGCCTATCCAGTTTTCTATACAGAACGTGCAGCACCACAAGTAAGATTATCATCAATATCAAGTAGCTCAAATATGCAGGGTTTTGGTAAAGCACAATCATCTCCTGTGAATTCAATTCAAGAGTCTCTTTTGAGCTGAATTGAACTGCCATGACAGTTCCGGTGACCGTGAGGCAGGTACCAGCTAACATCGTCTGAGTCTGGGGATGGAAAGGATGGGTGACATGAGAAAGTAACAAGAGGCAAATTGAGAGAAGATGGTCATCACAGCGTGCAGTTTACTTCCTTGTTACTACATACCACATGAGCCCCAAGCAGGAAACGCCCAAAGAGCAAGTTGGTCACAAATTGAACAGACTCGAGTGATGCCAGCATACTTTGTGCTGCAAAAGCGAAACTTGCAAAATTGAGAAGACTACCGCTGACAAAAATAACAGTGCCAACGACCCAGGTCACGGATTGGAACGGGCTCTTTCTCCCCACCTTCACCACAACAAACTCATTTTCTTCATTTTCACTGTGCGTCTTTGCGCGAACTGGGCTGAGCCATGGTAATGAGTTGCTCTTGAGTATTGGGCCACGATTTTTTCCCATCGGGCTCTGCCATGGCAGCGACGGGAGCGATGATGTCCTCTTCCTCACAACAGCAGCAGGCTCTGGTTCAACTTTCTCTTGGGATTGAAGTGCTTTCAATCCAAGAGACTGGATATTATTCCCGGTATTAATCGCGATGCTTCCGAGAAGCCCCAATGTTATTCCCAGGACCCAATTATCATCGGAGGACATCCTTCTCAACCCGCCAACGGGATCTTTCTTTTCTAGATATTGGTGAGCATCCTCCTCAATCCGTTGATGGGATCATTTCATTCTACACATTCACAGGTGTAATTTTGACCAGTGGGCAGAGGCTGATCTCAGGGTTGAAACACTGAAACATTCAACAACAAGAATTTCAATTGATTGAAATTTGAAATTTTGAGGTTGTGTCAAAATCTCAAAATTTCAAAAAATAGCCTGGGAAGAGGCTGTCATTGCAAACCAAATTTGATAACTGCCGTCGCTATTCCACGGTCTCGTTCAACGACAGGTGATTTCCCCAGATCAGCAATGCCGCAGGTTCATTCTTTTGGATCAGATGTTGGATCGATTCCATCACTGGTCGTGTCAGCGGATGGTGATGTAGGGTCTATGCCATCATTGTCTACGGCAGATGAAACCTCAACAATTCCGTCCCTTTCTGCTGTAAGGAGTGAAGAAACAAATGATTTGATGCGTGCATCCCTGCCCCCATCAGTGCCTCCGTCTGTCGTCAGTCAAATGTCATTGGATCAACAAAAGCCAATGCTGCTTAGAGAATCTGACTATGAGCCTCTGGAAATCCCAGTTTTCAAAGTTGAACTGGAAAGGCAGGATAACAAAAGCACTCTTCGTCGCGAAGAGAGAAGAATGAAATCCCGCGGTACCTCCATGCCAAAGGAAGTAAACACCACAACTGCGACTCAGACTGGGGAAAGCTCATCTGCTATCCAGATGAAGAATAATAATGCTCATTTCGCCAGGAACAAACCATCCCTTCTAAAACAAGAGCAGGGGGGAGAAGAAAAGAGGATTTCCTTCTCAAGTCAAACTAAACAAAAGAAGAAAAAGGTAACCCAATGTGATCGCTCAGACACCAATACCAAAGAGGACGATGCACCAAAAGCAGCAGTGCCGCCGATTCACCAAACAGTTATCGACGAGCCGCTGTACAAAGTTATGTCCGTATCATCTCCTCAGAAAGGCCATGCCAAAATGATGCGAAGAACCACGCACAGCGAGAATCAAAATCAAAACCAAAGAGAAATTGTAGAAGCGTATGTGGAACCAATAGATATGCGTACGAAGTGCTTGCCACGAAAGATTGGAGAAGCACCATGGGAATTGNGCGTATGTGGAACCAATAGATATGCGTACGAAGTGCTTGCCACGAAAGATTGGAGAAGCACCATGGGAATTGAAAGGCCTGGATGTGTTGGAAAGTGTTCGAGAGAAAAATGAGCGCGTTCAGACAAATGAGCAAGCAGCACGGACAAATCCAGTCTGTTGCCTCTATGGCGAAGCAAAGCCACGAAAGATGACACAAGTGCATAGTCCATGTGGCTGGAAGACTAAAGACTCTGAGGATAGAGTGCAAGAACAGAACGGGCGCATTCACCCTGGTACTGCAGCCGTGGATGCTGAGAAGCCATATCGAAAAGAGCAATGCATCATTGCAGAAAGTGCACCCTCATCCTCGAGACACGAGATTGCTGTACAAACTCAAAAAGTGAAATCGCAGTCAGCAATGGATGAAAAGGAGTATAATGACAAAATTGCGGCACTCTCACGCGAGCTCAGAAATATCAGGTGTCTATTAGAAGGCACTAAATCAAAAAGGTCAGGACATGAACATGTCCCTCGCTCAATCGCAGTCCCTGTTGGTCAAGCCATGATAACAGCCACTCCAAGCTCTACGAACATATCAAGCATTGCATTGGATGAGCTTCAATGTAAAACTAGACTATTTCAGACAAATGGCGATGGTAGGAGCAATGCCGAGGATCTGTTTGTGCCCAGCTCTTTCTCGCCTAATTCATCGTATTGTGATAATGAATCACTGAGCATTGTTGATACGAGAAGACGTTCCTCTCATCAGCTATTGCAACCTAGACCCTCGTTGCCAAAGACTAAAAAGTGATTGTTAGTGTTGATATGCCGCGATTGAAGTAGAAGAGCATGTTTCCGGGAAGGCGAGTAGTACAAGTGAAAGTCTCAAAAGTTTCTTTCTTGCAGATTACATCATTATATGATATGAGTTGTTCGTCGTTCATTGATTTTAGAGCTGGGTACCTTCATAGACTGTGAGGCCATCTCCATTCTTTATACTGTCATCGGCACCCTTTCTGATCAAATATTCTGCAAGAGCTATATGTTTGTACTCATATAAGTAATGAAGAGCAGTATTCCCTCCATTGTTTTGTGCATTCATATCTGCTCCTCGTCGCAAAAGGAATTTGGCCAACTTCTTACTACCTTGTTGACACGCAAGAATGAAGAGAGTGTTGCCATGTTGATCCCTTGTCTCTACTGACAGACCTTCACAGTCGAGAACTTGCTCCAGATCAGGCATATTATGGTTCTTCACTGCTAAAACGGCCTTTGCAACATGATCAATGGGGCGAGTTTCGTTTTCCGGAGGCACCTCATCACACTCATCATCCTCAACATGCAAGATTGTCCCATTCTCGTCAATCACCTTTTCGGATGTCTTGGACACAGGAATCTGCAAGATTTCATTAAGAGACTGTTGTTGAGAGGTGCTCAGCATGGATTCATTGGCCTTCTTTTGTTGACGGTATGACTTTGCTAAACGGAGCCTCTCGGTAGTGAGGTCAGGAATAAAGAGAGATTTTGGCTCGGTCTGAAACTGCTCTGGATCGGCCTGGTATGGCAAATCTTGCACAGAGTTGACCGCAATAAAGTTTCTATTTTGCTCAAGCTTCTTGAATTTTGGCCCTCCGCGTCCTTTTTGGACGTTCCGCTTGGTTAGGCTAAAATCTCCAATGATGATTTCACTTCTTGGCAACTTTTTCCAGCCATCTCCTCTTGAGCTAATTTGGCTATTTTGGCGGTATCTTTTGCAGTTCAGCTTCAACTTTGGCATCCTATTCAACTCAGGCGCTGCAGGAGAGTTAATACCTGAGTTGTGATGCGGTTCTGCTGTTTCCTCGAGTGAGTCACTACCGCCACCTTCATCAATAATGAGAGTTGCATCTTTTTTCTTCTGGTCATTGAGCCGTCGTACAGTCAGACTTTTAGAATGGTCATTGTCGGTCATTGGATCCATCTTCTTGATTTGCTCTTCTGAGATGTTCAACTTCTGCGCAATGGCCTTCAAGAAATTGGTATTTTTCAACAGCAAACCTGCAAGTTGTTCAAGCTCATCACCTTCACCTACATTGGAAGAATCTAAGCCTTCTGTACAAGATTGCATAGGCAGCTCAACGTCACAGGGAATTTTCTCAACTTGGTCAAGGATGGACATGTCGTCCGAACACGATGGTATCTCTACAGCTACTGAGTTGTCACTCGTGTCTGCCAAATTTACTTGATCCTTCACAGAATGCTCTATTTTGGCAATGCGCTCTTTGAGTCTCTCCTCGACGAGCTCTTCAGCTGCTTTCATCTTGAGTGCCAGGTCTAATTTTTTTTGTTCTGCTTCTTTGGCTGCTTGAAGAAAGAGTTCTTGTTCACGATATGTGCTAATGCTTTTTCTGCTGACAAAAACTGAGCTATATGCACCCATGTGAGTTGCAAACAAGTATGGCTCATTAAGGGTTCCTTCGCCATCACTTTCAGCAATGTAGTGATAATCAGAAGCGGTACGTGTCCTCGTTAGGGGCTGAGTGCATGTTTCGTGTGATGTATGGGTGAAAAGGGGCGATACTGCTGGGGTATTGGGCGATGCCGCAGATTCACTAATNTGCTTCATGTGATGTATGGGTGAAAAGGGGCGATACTGCTGGGGTATTGGGCGATGCCGCAGATTCACTAATGCCATACACCCTGCTTGATATCGCACCGTCATACTCTATTCTGCTGGCAGAGGTTTTTAGACGAAAGCCATCTTCATCAAACTCATTGGATTCACGGCAGTGATAGACATGTCCCTCTGCATCTCTAGGCGCATCTTTCCAGTCATCTTCTGATGCACTTGGATCCAACACAACAACTGGAGGAGGGAGTAATGTGTCCAGTCTCGACTGAACGGGATTTTCTAGCAAATTTGTGCAAGGCAAATGGACATGTGGAATAATTCCTGTCAGCTTCTCATGCTCTGAAAACGGAGGTGCAATATAGCCTGTGTCTGTAGCAAAGCAATACGGAGCAAGAATCGGGCTCTCAAAAGCCAGACTGTTCAGCACAGTGATGGAATTCCCTTTCTGTGGACCGAGGGCCTTGTATTGAAAAAATGCAGAAGCCTGCGATTTGTCCAAGTAGTCAGGATATTTGGTATCTATCAAGGATGGCCAAATAGGAAACATCGAGTCTGAATCTTCGCCAGTGATTGGTTCGGACAATCTCCATACTCCACGCTTGCCAATGGGAGCATGTCCTGGACAAACGATGTTAGAATATGGTGAACAACCTAAAATTCTCATTGAAAGCGGGGCCTCTTGGATGGCCTCTGAAGAAGGTCCACTTGTTTCACTCGGATGTTGCTGGGTCGTGTTGAAAAAATCCTCTATGCCACCCGAGCTTCTCATTTCATTTTTCAGAGCAAGCAAAGAAGCATGCGCTTTAGTCGTAGTATTCATCAAGCTGAGTGTGTTGCTTGATGCTAGTTCATTCCCTTCACACAAGTCTATGAGAGGCTTCCAAATAGCATCACCATTGAAGTCATTCAGCCAAAATTCTGTGTCGAACGAACTGTAGATGTGATGCTTCCGTAAGAGCTGCAACACCCCACACACCTGGAGATTGGATAACAAATTTTCTTTGACACATACTCTGTCAAATCCATCTACGACACGATCATTCGATCGATAGATTTTGGAACTAATCCCATTTTCATCGGTACACACCAAGACTACAAACGTACTCTCTACGCCGTGAAATTGGGTTCTTTGGTGGTGAACAACTTTCTCAAACGATGTGGCTCGTGAATAATTTGTTATTGAGACCTCCTTGGTCATTATTGAATCAATATCCTTGCCTGTCAACAAGAAATTCCTTGTGCTGCCATTACATGGATCATAGATTTCATAGTGCCAAACGTTGCTGGCTTTATTGTACATCATGGAAATTGATACAGTCATTGGTATTGAGCGACCGACCAATGATCCTAACAATGGCTCGTTGACTACGAGCTGCAGTCTCATATTGTTTGGCTCCTTGTAGGGAGAAAAGTAACGATTGACAGGGCCGTGTCCAATGTTGGGTTCATACTGGCTTTTGTTGCTTCTCTTTGCACTTGATTTTCCCGAGCTGGAATCCAACTTCCTTGTTGCAATATGCAATGGCACAGACGGAACCTGGCCATCTGATATGCCTGTGCGTTCATTGTTTTGCTGTAAATGAGCCCAAAAGTCTTTCACATCCAACTTGAAGGTGGAGCTCGCAAGCTGTTTTTTTGATCTCTTGAGAGAACGAGCATTTTCGTCAGAGATATGACTCTCCACGAGATCATGTATGGCATGAGTGAATTCTTCTTCGTCCGAGGATACAGATGAATCCGAGCGGTCGGCGTCATCGCCATCTAGAGTGTTGACGAGATCTTCGGGTATGTCACTAGGAATCTTGAGTCTCTTAAGTTTTTCATACAGCCGGTCTGCTCTTTTCCTCTTGCTTTTCATTAGACGTTCATCACATCTATACTTTTTTCGAAGGACTGATGTTTTGAGCTCAGGTGTGACTTCATTGTTTTTGGCGGACCGCTGACGTCGCTTGGATGGCGGGTTGTTGCGCTTCTTTGACATGATGTAGAAGTCGCGTTCAATTGTGCGACGAGTGACCATGGCAGGCTCGCCACTGCCTGGAGTGTCGTCATCATCCGAATTGGAACGTAAGGATTTTTGTTTTGCTTTGGGGAGACTACCAGAGTATTCTTTTGAGCTGAGCAATGGACTTGCAGAAAGCGATGAGTGGATAGATGGATGTGCCTTTTCGCTTTGCTGGTTCTCCTTTCGGACAGCGGCGGTGGCGTTCAATGAGCTTTTATCTACTGGAAATGATTTTATTGTTTCATACGCATCTTGAATGATTTTTTCTCGTCCTTTCCATTCCGCCTTCACTGGTGTTGTTGTCTTCTTGGGTGTAGGCGGGTTTGACTTTAGCAACGACCGATTGAGGCTCTTTGACTTGGCCAAAGGAGTATTTACTTTTGTTGTGAGACCAAGTCTACCACTCGAGCCATGTTTGAGCTTCTCGACACGTTCTTTGGCAGTCAAAGTTCGAGCATTGTCCTTCATGCGTTTATTGGATTCGCGAAGGATTTTACGTGTTTTCCACTCGCAATCAGCGATGAAGCTTTGAAGATCATCGTCAACCTCATTCATATTCTTATGTATTATCTGGCAGATAACTTGGTGGCCGGTACCCCGAGGCAAGGATATGGTACCTTGGAGGAAAGCAAAGGCTACTATTTTGTGATTCTCCTCGTTCTGAGAACTTTCTAAATAAAAAATAGGTTTTTGACGACATTGTTTCTCTTGAACTTTCTCCTCTTAAGTGACTTCTCTATTCCTGTGATGGTCTCATGCTGTATGCCGCATCCTCTCGGCGAAGTACCGTTATATTGCAACGCCAAGCTTCGTCCCGCGAGTCAAAAAGGTCTGCAATCAGAGATGGTAACAGTTCGAGGCCCTCATCCTCCAATACCACAACGAGACCTAACACGGCAAATGGCTTCATAGGCAGAAGACCCACCACACCATACAAAAAATCAAACAACAGCACCGAGAGGATCCGCAGCATTCAAGATACATTTATGTTATCCGATCATGATCTTGAGCATTTTTTTCGTGCGTTCTGCTACATGGCCAAAGCAGAAGTGCCGGGTACTTCCGTGCGAGAACAGCATAAGAAGGATAAGAACAGCAAATCAAACACATCAAATTCTGAGCTTCCAATTTCTTCTCGACATTCATGGGAAGAGAAGGAAGCGTCCAACATTATATTATCTATATCAAGCTTCTTCTCGACATTTCAATTGGCTCGGAGATCAAATGGAGGATTCTTGGACGTAAGATGTGTATTTCTAATCTCGATCTGTTTTGTTCATTCCCTGAGCCCAAGTCTTATTCCTTTGTTTGTTTCTCTGAATCTTAGGGTATCTTTGACTTGGTTGGGACACAGGATTTACATGCCATGACTTTTGTTGAGTTTTTAGAGGGAATTTGCACCTTCGGTATGTTCAAGCTAGATGATATGGTCAAGCTATTATTCTTTTTCCTTGACAAGGAGAAAGAGGGACGTATTCCTCGATTGCAGCTTCTTCGTTTTGTAGAGTCACTACATGGGAAGAAAATCCTTGTCTATGAACAAGTGATTCTTCCTCCTGATGCTTGCAACGGGCCCAAAGGTGATGTCCTACGATTACCTGCCGCCGAAAGGCAAAAGGCCTCTGTTGACTATGCTGCCCTAAAAAAGCTATGCATTGATTATCCCACAATTCTTGAGCCAATGCTTCTTCTTCAAAACAAAATTCGAAGGCGCATCCTGGGCGAGGTATGGTGGAAACGGAAAGAGAATCAGATTGAAAAGTACTTCCGCACACTGGGCCAAAGAAGGGAGAAGAAACGCATGCGTGAGGAGAAGCGTTTGCTCAAGGAGAGGAGGGGAAAGATTATTGAAGATGTTGGATTTTTGCCATATGTTGCTTCATTGCTTATGAGGAGAGGAGAGATGCCAGAGTACCCAAAGCCAATTGTTTCGTTGGAGGAGGAAACGGGTGAGGTTCGTGTTGAGTGGACACGAATTGATGGCAAAAACAATAATGATGGTGATGAAGTTTAGATCCGTGCCTTGGCATCACCTATCACACACGTTCAATGAAGAAAGAAGCTTCCCGAGTGAATGACCAAGTCTACCTTCTTCGTTACTTGGATAGAGATGCTCAGCTCGTCGATCACAGACCTCTTGATAAGGCTCAGTAGCTTTTAAGAGGAAAGTAAATATCCAATCATTCGTAGGTTAAGTATATGAATATAATGGTTATTTCAACCAACTATTTTTTGGAGAAAAATTAATTCAATGTATGGTTCATGTTGTTATGGTATCTCAAACAAGGCAAAGCAGGTACATCGATTACTTATTTCATGATCTATTTGAGACTTGAAGGCACTCTGGAGATTCTATTTTGAGGTTTGTATCCATGTATAGGAAAAGGACCATTATATTTGTGACAATAGCGTAGCACCGGTTCAGAAGATAATCATAATTGCCAGTTGGATCCTGTGGTTTGAACATAGTTTGAGGCATAATGGGTTTGCGATAACCTCAGATACTTCTTGCATATATTAAGAACCCAGCAATGTTTGGAAATGCTTCAACAGCATGGCTCACAACATTTTATTTCAGGTGGAGACGGACGTACCAGGCTGGCTCATAGTCAAAAATAAGCCAAATATGTCATGTGGTTTGTGCATAGTAAGATGCATAATTCATTGACATATACCCTCACGAGCTTCTTGGGTTCTGGTCAGTACTTGAAAACTTTGGAAACACCCCACAATCAATGTTTGGGTGTACCAAAAATCTTTGGAAAGCATTTGAACCAGTGTTTATCTAAACTGTTACTTCATCGAATCTTTGTACACAAAAATTAGGTTTATGATTTGGGCCAAACCAAGATTGGGTTGGCCTGAAAAAAGATTATCAATAAAACTTTAAGCAACAAAAGTAAGAGACTAGCAACCCAATATCCCTTTGCTGTCAAAACAAGAATTTCTTGGGTTTAGGTCTTTCCCATTTCTAAGCCCGCCCAAGCAATGCTCTGGTTTAGAATTCTGCTTGCTTGTACTAAGAATACACCTCATGCGCACACAGCATGTTTAATTTAGAACTGCTGCCATTGTTTATCAAATCATTCATGTTTTGAAACAATTGACCTACAGGTTACATTGGTTACACATTCCCATTCATCAGGTATGTCCAAAACAAACCAGTCCATGCAACGTGCCAGGAACAAGAAGCCTGGGTCTGGTATGAATTTTATGAAAGGGGTAAAATATATGAGCAAGGGAATTGATGTGCACGATGTACGAGATGACACCTCTAGAGTAATAATTTCAAAACTACGTGGGAAGTGCCTGCAGACTGCATACATTTATACACAGTCTTGAGGAGCATTACTGCCTTTTTCTAAAATTATGTGAGTGGATAATAAAATCTTCAACAAGTCTGCATCGATCCTTGTGATCCAAGTGTTTGGTAATCTGTAGACATTTTAACACTATGGAAAACAATGCTCATTATTTCAATATTTGTTGGGTTTCTCATTCTCATCATATTCACTTCATCGTATTAAATTTTTCTATATGATTTAGCATTTCAAAGTTAAAACTGTTCGTTCTCAGGAACATAAACAGTTTGTGCCAGCACTATAGAGGTGCCTAAGAAATGGTGGCCTAAGTGGCAGTCCAAGTGTGAATCAGGCTATAGCCAGTAGGTGCCCACTAGTAATGATTGATGTGAGCTTTCATTACAAAGTACATATTCCACACATCTATTATACCACCCTGCCAATTCAGTGCCTTTCATGTTTTGTCGATATCTCTTGGTAGGCTCTGGAGAGAACCTCTTGCCGGTTTCTTGTGTCTAAAAGCATTAGAGTTTTTTGCACTCGATTAGGTTGTGTCGTCATTATTTCTCATTTTGAAGTTAGAAAAAAAAAGCAAATACATTTATGAAAGAAATCCTAAGAACTCTATGCTCATCATTTTTTCTCTAGCTACTGGTTTGAACAAGACTCCCCTAATTAGCAATTAGGATAATTACAATTAGGATTTTGTGTTGTACCATTGCTCAAAATTGTGAACACATAAAGTAGCAAGGTGATGTCTCAGTATCTGGCAGGAAGCAATTGAGGGAAGTAAGCCAAAGCACTTGAAAATCAGTTTGACGCAATAATGATGCATAATGCACTTTGGGTTCAACTACTACCAGAACCAGAACCTCTTGAATAAAATTTTCCATTGCTATCATTATCCAGGTATCCTGAGTAGATTAAATTTTCAAAAGTCAACGGGATAACATTACCATAAGCTGCCCTGGTATCACTAGTATATTGCGGCCGAAACGATCTCAATTACAGCAATTCCAGCAACTGCGAGGGGAACAGCCTTGGAAGATATTCCACCTATGGATCCGTTCGTGTCTTGTGTTTGCTCCGTGCCAACTCTATCGAAATCCGATTCAACCTCCTTGTCTGATGTCTGTTTGATCGAAGTCGTGTCTTTCGTAGTGTCCACATATCCA
>JALLOX010000172.1:0-14460 GCA_036939695.1 Thalassiosira ordinaria | reverse complement strand
GATCTTAACATGCTTCTCCATAGAGTGAAGTTCTGCTGTAATTTTCTGCTCTTCCAACTTCTTACTGAGGCTGGCTAGTTGTTTCTTCTTGGACTGCTCTGTTTTTTTATCAAAGCTCTCCGCGCGCTCGATCTTTCGCAAGATGTAGCTCAATTTCTCTCCTTCTCATTCTACTTCAAAACATTGACATTTCAACCACCAATATGATTTATAGTAGTATCATTGAACTCGAGGTAATAACTTTTGTTGTTATTGAAAGTTTGACAATAAGAAAAAGGATGCCTAAGTCCCTAGCCGGGGCAGCACGGGGTACGAGGGGGAATGTAATGGGGAATGAGCCTAGTAGGAATTTCACCGGCTGGTAACCGGATTTATGAAGTAGTTAAGTAAACGTAAGCGCAAGAGTTGAGAGAGGACTTACCCCTGATAAGTCTAATTTCCTTTTGCCTAGTCTCATAGTCTCATGTAACCAGTGCCAGTCCCATGCGGGAATGGATGATGGTAGTTGAGGAGCCTTTTGGAAACTTTGCTCTACGGTAGACAGTCCTATGACATGACGATAGAGTGGATCTTCAAACTGGTCGGAAGGTGCGCTATTCGATTCTCCAGTGGTCCTAGACCACCCACACAACAATCCACCAGAGCCGAAAGATGATGGATGGGCGTGGCTGATTGTAGTCACGCCCATGGGGACAACTTGGAACTGACTAATGCCACCTGTGCCTGCCCACAGGATAAAGGATAAACCGGTCAACACCCGCTTCGGCGGCATGGCTCACGCTATGTTTTTGTTGTGCTACTCTCTACTGGAGAGCACACACTTTGAATTGGTTGCCAAGTGTGCGACTTACTAGGCACGGGTATTGTTGTTGCACGACTATATTGTGTCCCTGGGTAGATCGGATTTTTTCGCGCCATGGAAGATTTTATTTTTTCATGGTTGTCCTCGGAAACCAAAGTCCACTATGTCCTAACAGACATTAACATGATTATGACCCTTGGCATTGCTTTACTAACAATTGCCTTTGATCTCTTTGATGTCCCTTTACTATGACCCTCTTTAGGTGTATAGCTAGCTAACACCCGAACCAGAGAGTAATAATAAAGTAGTGAATTTAACAGGTCGTACACAATCTAGGGCAGAATGGGGCGGAAGGGTACGAAAAAGCCGCTAGCCAAACCCAAGTCTGTGGGGCGATCAAAAGGTAAAAGACCTCGTGGTACAAGACCCCAATTAACCTCTCGGGCGAAGCCTGAGATCCAAAGTTGCCTACAGATTCTGAGAAAAACCTCTCTGAAATACCGAAAGCTTCAGAAACATGGGAACGTTGAGGTTATCACAGTGGTGCACAATGGTGCACAACAGTGCCTCATCGGTAGAAAGCACTGGGTTATTTCGAAACGGCACCCTTCATGGATCAGCTGCGATGGTCCTGTGGGCCAACAGTCGACTGAAGTTCTACGGTTAGTGGATGCCTATACCGCACTGGTGGATGAAAAGGGTTCGAAGATTGCTATTCTTCAAGTGAACCAGGGATTATTCAGTGCGACAAGCGAGCAATCTTTGATTGCCGAAGATCAGTTGGAATTTAATGGGGTACAAGTCCACAGTAGGGCCGCCAGATTTGGTGGCCAGCAATGCATTTATGCCAAGCACCCTACAACTGGACGAAAGTTTAAGATTGACCTTGGCTGGGACGGGACGACAAAGTATATTAACACGACGACCCCGAGCAAAAGCGATCTAAAAATGCTGCCCATTGTTACTTTGACAGCCAGTGCACCGTTCGATCCTGCCATTGCCCTCAAGAAACGACGTCGGGTCAAACAGAGCAGTGGTGACCTAGACCCTGATACTATTATGTTGAACAGGATGGTCTCTCACAGAAATCGGGCTTTCACATGGGTACGTCCTGAAGGTGTGTCCTACAAGTTCACGGACAAACAAATGGCCGTGTGGAAGGCACGCCTCAACTACTGTACAGCGGATAAAGTTAGGAAGACCTTCGCGGCTACCACTCAGTTATACCCGGTGATCAAGCAGGAAAATGAGATATTGCCTAAGAACTTCTACCAGGAAAGGTTCTCCGCGCTAGGGGCACCCTATAGGTCGGTACGAAGGAATTGGGAAATTTTCTCCGCAGACATTGTCCCATACGCGTATAGGAGAAAACTCAGGAAAATTCTAGTGTTATCTGGTCTCAGTTCACAATTCTCCGCCGTCTACAAACTGACTGATGGATGGAAGTGTTCCGACTCGACGGCACTGGCATTGAACCAGTTCATCACCGACCACGGTATTCCTGCTGAACTCATCACGGACGGGGACAACACTGAGAACTTCTCTGCAAAGTGGAAGACCATTTGTGCAAAGCACTATATTACGCAATCCTGCTCTGAGGCTTACAAACAGAATCAGAACTACGTTGAGCGTTTTGTCCAGGATGCAAAGACTACAATTTCTAAGATCAGGAGCGCCACTGGCTTGGATTACAAATTTGCCGAGGAAATGTGGGAACATGTCTCCGGTGTAAATAACCACATGAGCCGCCGCGTCCTAAAATGGAGGACTCCACTCAAAGTTTTCTCGGGTGAGACTCCTGATCTCAGTATCTTTCGGTTTGCCTTTTATGAGCCCGTGAGGTACAGGGAATGGTGCGCCAAGGCTGGTGAGGTGTTGCTATTCAAGGGTAGATTCCTGGGGATTGCCTGGAATGTAGGGGACACACTCTGCATGAAAGTGCTTGTACAGAATGACAATAAAAGAGGCTGTATCCTCCACAGGAGTGTCGTCTTGCCTCGAGGGCCCGGTGAAGACGTCCCAAAGCATCTGATGGGTTACCCTGTCGATAATATGTTCCCTAAGCTGATTGAGGAACCTGTGCCTAAAGCGGAAGCTAAGAGACCCTTCGGCATTGAAGGGGCGGAAACAACATCTCCGGAAGTTGTTGAGGAGATTGACGAGACACCAGCTCAGCCGGTGGATCAGACTGAACCTCCAGCCGCCAAGCCGCCGTCCAAGCTGGGTAAGAATGCCTGTAAGAGGTTACGAAAGAGGCAACGGGAAGGGTTAAATGCTGAAGGGGCACTTAGCAGCAAACCGGAAGCTGGGCAGTCAGAGACAGAAGAACCTGAAGGTGGGAGGCGTAAGAGTCGCAAAAGGTGCAGGGGAAAGCGCAAGGCGAAAGGCAAAGACAAAGACCCGGTCAGTAGCCCACCTGCTCCGCCAGTAGCCGAGGAGCCAGTGGTGGAGGACGTCACGGAAGATGAAGAGTCCGAAGACGAGGGGGATAACGCTGGGGACGACGCAGGGGGAGATTTCACAGGGGAAGAGGAAACTGTGGAGACCTGGGAGAACATGCATACTGAGGATACACAGGAGATGCTCAATGCGGACAATGAAGTCTCGGGTCGGTACGAAATCCAGGGCCATTACTGGCGCAGCGAACAGCTTATGCTCAAGGTCCTAGACCTCAATGTTGGAACTAAGTTGACGATTGAAGCTGAAGCCACTCAATGGGACTGCCCTCATCAGCTTGCTACCTACATTAGAGAAAAGCAGATGAGAGGCCAGTACTCTGGTCCATGGCAAAAGTGGGCCGGCAAGCATTTTGTCATGGTGAGGAAGCTCTTCCGTCGTATTGCGAAGACCTATGGCACGGCCTTGCACTACGCCGACCATAACGGGTTAGGCACCCTCGTGGATGATGCTGGGATCAGGGCACGTAGCACTGCACGTCAGTATCACAGGGTTAAGAAAGTGTCCGGCAGCAATAGGCGCCCCAGTAACGCTATGGGGAAGATCAAGTATGGTGTGCGCGTGCCCAAGAATGTAAAAGAAGCCTTGCAATTCGACAAGAATAACAAGAATACACTCTGGCGTGATGCTATCCTAAAGGAGACGGAAGCCCTGATGGGGCACAAGACATTCAGTCACCTCAGGGAAAGCTCGAAGACCTTGAAGGGTAGAGGATGGGAATTTGCTCCACTCCGCATGATTTTTGACATAAAGCAGGATGGCCGTAGGAAAGCCAGAATTGTTATTGGGGGCCACGTCCTGGACTCGGAAAATATGGACACATACGCCTCTGTAATGAAGGCGGTATCGCAGCGACTCCTACTGTTGATCGCCTCGGCGAACAACTACAAGGTATTGACGGGGGACATTAAGAATACCTATTTGTACGCTAACTGTGACATCAAGGTCTTTACGATTGTGGGTGAGGAATTCGAGATAGCTGGCTATAAAGAATTCAAAAAGAAGTCCTGTGCGCGAATCGATAGGGCACTCTATGGCCTTCCAACTAGCGGTGTCCAATGGCACGCCCATCTGGCGGAAACATTACGGGGTATGGGTTTCAAGCCAACTAAGTTTGACCCGGATGTCTATATGAGGCCAGCCCAAGGTTCTGATGGGTACGATTATCTCGGATGTCATACCGACGATGTTACAGTTGTGGCCGCAGATGCAGATGGTGTGCTTACGCAACTAATGAAGACCTACGAGATCAGTAAGTCCGGTCCACCAACATACCACCTCGGATGCGACTACACTAAGGAAAGCGTCGATGGCGTGGAAATGTGGCATATTGGTTCTGACACCCATGTCAGAGAGGCCGTCATTAAAGCGAAGGGACTCATTCAAGAGTACTTTGGGGATGGTAAGGAGCGTCCTTTTCCTAAGAACACAAAGAAGGAACAGAAGGTGCCTATGTCGCCAGGGTCCCATCCGGAGTTGGATGACTCCGCCCTCCTGGATGAAAAGGGTCACACCCTACATCAACAACTGATAGGTTCCGCGCAGTGGTTGTGTGGGATTGGAAGGGCTGATATTCAGTTCTCCGTGTGTAGCTTGAGTCGGTTCAGTGCAGCCCCGCGGATGGCACAGTTGAAGGCAGCCATCAGGATCTTTGCCTACTTGGAGGAGTTTCTGTCTAAGAAGATTAGGATTGATCATCGGGATATTCCAATGTTTCAGGATCTTCCTGAGCCAGACCCTATATTTAAGGATTACTACCCCGATGCATTCGAGGAGATGGATGAAAATATGCCAGAGCCTAAGGGTCCGGCGCTTCAGACTTCGATCCTCTTTGACTCTGATCATGCACATGACCAGAAGACCATGCGGTCTTGTTCGGGAATGGTCTTGTTTGTGGGTAGAACTCCGGTAATCTGGAGTGCTAAGAGGCAGACAAGTATCCAGAGCAGCAGTTATGGTGCAGAGTTTATGGCGGGAAGGTCAGCCTGTGAGGAATTAATTTCGCTCAGGTATATGCTGCGTTGCCTGGGTGTACGATTGCAGGGGCGAATGATTTATGCGGGTGATAATCTTGGGATGCTCCAAAGCGCCTCTAGGGTGAAGTCGCAGCTCAAGAAGAAGCACGTCGCGCGATCTTACAACATAGCACGGGAGTGTGTCGTCGCGGGAATTATCAACCCTACTAAAGTGGACACCAAGATCAACGTCAGTGACTTCTTGACTAAATCTCTGGCTTGGAAGGAGTTGCATTACCACTCAGGTGCCTTCTTTGGGAGGTGGGACTTGGGTGCATCGGTCAATGTTGCCGAGATTGAGCTGTGAATGGGTTTGCAGTATAATTTGGGAAATGGGAAGCCTTTAGTTTTTTCCGGCTGGTGTGGTGACCTGCCGCTACACTTTGCTTTGATGTGACCAAACCAAACATCCCTGTCGTAAGCCAAAAGGGCAGTCGGCAGCTCAAGGGGCGGTCAGCTTATACTGGTATGGGCTACGTAGGGGTCCCGTAGAAGTATAGTGTGGTTATTAGGATGTTAAGTTAAGATAGAATAATAGTGCCTGTGATATCGCCTATTAGGCTGTCTAGACTTCACCCGAACTCATAGGTGCAGCGAACAGAGAGATGGCATTCAGAGCCATCCAGAGATGCCGAATGGTGGCCTCAAACCCCGAGAGCACCACACTCACCCCCCCAGGGGTGAATTGTGGAGGGTAAGTGATATGCAATCGGGGACGATGTTGCCTAGTGCATCACATTATGCAGTAGCCACCAGGTGCTCACAGGTATGTCTCACCTGTGCTGGGATTCGAACCCCAGACCGCAATGTATGCATTCCTGGGTTCTACCGAACCTACCCAATTACCTTACGATAAGAGGGCGGAGTGTTCTGCTGAATAAGCAATACACTCTGCCCCCCCCCCCAAACCACACAACAATAAACCAGATACAGGGATCTGGGAGATTCGAGTCAGGGTATATTGGGAATGCAAGAGGTCGCCTGGGAATGCTGGGTAGATGGCTTGGGTGCTTTCACATCACCTATGGGTGGGGGATTATACACTGCATGGGTGTGTAGTTGGGTCGGACTCTTAGATAGAAGTGTCTGACCCCAATAGGGATATGATAGAGAGATCACGTCTTTCTCCTCCATAACAATTATTTGTATTGTTATTTTGCCGTGCACTATTGTTATTGGTATGTAGGTAATCATCTGACCATGTTGTGCATCCGCCGAGGTACTAACTGGATCTTTATTGGTGCCAAGACTCTGTCATATGAAGACTCTGCTATTGTTTAAGAACATGTTAAATTATGTTCTTTGCCTAATTTCCTAAATTGCTATGCTATGCTCAGGTTTTCATAAACAGACAGAGCTTTATCCCATCTACGCAGTACCTCATAAACAATTGAAATAGCATTGGAATCATTACCATCCTGGTCAGGCAATTCATCATCATCTTCTCCATCTTTTCCAGTATGGTACTCAGCATATTTTTGTATTGATATCAACATATCAGGCAGGAGTTCAATAGGAACATCATCAAAGTGCTGAACATTTGTGCACATCTTATTCCTTCCTGATAGGAGATAATATATTTTCTTCTGTCGCACTGCTTTTGAAATAGATTTATCCGAATAAAGATTGAAAATTGATTTGCTCTCAATACAACACGTGTGGTTAGATCTAGCTGCAGCATTCAAGCCCGAAGAATCAAATTCAGCATTCTGCAAATCTTTCCACCCTATTTTTGTGATAGGATTGTCCTCCAGATCAAGATATCTCAGATTTGAATTGTGTTTTAATGACCTTGCAATAGAAGCGGCATCTTGATCATCAAGATTGTTACCTGAGAGATCCAGATTCTTCAAAGTAGGATTTGCTTCCAGGAAGTCCGAAACAAACATATTCCCTTGCGTAGTGACAGAGTTTCCACAAAAATAAATCGATGTCAGCTTGTCGACCCCAGCTGTCATGAGCGAGCACAGAGTATCATGATCATCAATGCCATCTCCAAAGCATTCAACAAGTGTAATATGGCTAATGGAAGAATGACCTTTGACAATGTGACACATCCTGTCAATGTCATCATTGCTTGGGAATGTGTTCCTGCACAAAGTGAAGCTCTCCAGTACTGGATTATTTTGCATGTAATCGAGTGCCATTTGGATGCTATTGTCGCCAATGTTTCCATCCAAACTTAAACTCTTGAAATATGTGGACTTGAGAGCATTTGACAGATTGTAAATAATTGAAGCATGCAATCCAAAATTACCAAAAAGGCTCAGGCTGGATTGTTCATTTCCATGCAAACAGTCCAGGGCGAACTGATGCTCTTCCAAGGCAGCGATAAATTCCTTCCAGTGACGCGACAATCTATCGCCCTGTGCCCGTGCCTCGTCACCAAGGGCCACAATGCTAATATCTCCCCTACAGCGTCCATACTTCATATCACATGTCTTCCTTTTGAGATGTCTGGCAAAAGTGTCACCAGGTCGATTCGATACCGGTACCGGATATTCCCATTTTTGATTTTTCAGTAAGATCTCGTGATACCGTTGCCTTCTCAATACGAAATCAAACCCCGACTCTTGATAAATTTGCGATTCCCGCAGCAATTCGCCCATCTTGTCACACTTCTCACTCATTGCTTTCATTTCCTCCTTCATATCCTTCATATCTTGCCGCATATTCCGGAGCTCAGTTTGCATGCTCGCCATTTGCGTGCGACTGTGATCCATCAATTGATTCATCATAAACATAAGTTGCTGCGATATGCCATCTTCCTGTTCACGTCCTGCAGTGGACAAAAGCATGCCTCCAGAGCCTCCGCCGTCCACTCCCCGCTTCTTTGGGAGGTCAACGCTACTGCCATTCATTGTTATGGGATGTTGCGGGTGGAAATTTGCAGAAGGTGGTGGTGATTATGGGAGATGGGAGGTGATGGGTATGGCTTTGACAGGAGGGATGGCTTCTGATGACCGCTATTTTGCATGAGTTTTGTAGTGTGTTGAGTCGTATTATGACATGACGACATCATCCCTCCTTCCATGCGTCACGCCTTTAGATCTAACTAAAATGAAATAATATTCGATAAGTATTTCCGATATTATTTCAGTTCATCGTGCAGAGGTAATATTTTTCCTAACTTCACTTTCTCTTGATATCAGATAGTAACATTTACTTAGCTCTTTCCATATCATTGGCGGCCCTCAATCTGGCGCTGCGAGCTGCGATCATGCTGCGATCATTGAGCTCGACATTCCCATTGGCGGGCCATTGGATAGATTGCTCCAAATCCCAAACGCATCGCCGCGGGCCGCACTTTCCTATGATTATGATTCTGCTTTGATCCGTGCCAAATAAAAGAATCATGTTGTCCGCACAACGAAGAAGCCACGGTCACGTCCTCCGTTGGCATGCACTTCTTATTGTCATCGTGCTTCTTTGCAAAAGAACGTTTGCTTTTGAGATTGTTACATCACAATTGTTTAGTTGTCCAATACAACTTGCACACAACCGCATGCATACTAAAGTTCCAGCCGCACCTCTTGGCAAACTGACGGCTCTGAAGAGCAGCCAATCCGACGTTGCTCTAGAGGATGACGAACATAATATGATATCCAGCGAAATTAGAGACCTGATGTCCAAGCACGACCCCATTCTTCTCTTTGCATCGAACCTACTACCTCCTGCTACTGCAGCGGATGCATCTGCATTGTACGCATGGTGTCGAAGGCTAGATGAGATAACGGACGATCCTGACGTAGATGCAAAGCAGCGCCAAGAAAAACTTACCGATTGGGAAAAACGATTTGATCTCCTCTGCAATGGACAGCCAGTCGATGGGATGGATGCGGCGTTAGCAAAATGTTTGCAGCGTAATGAGGGATCTTTGAATGAAGAGCCTTTTCGAGATATGATTGCAGGAATGAAATCAGATGCAGTAGAAGGCATCCGAACAATTGATACTATGGATGAGCTCTCTCTATATGCCTATCAAGTGGCCGGAACCGTTGGTTGCATGCTACTCCCTCTTCTTGATGCTGATATACAACGCGCCCGAGAGCCAGCCATTGCTCTAGGGCAAGCTATTCAATTGATAAATATATTGAGAGATGCTAAACCTGACGCTGCCCTCGGGAGGGTATATTTGCCACAAGATATGCTGCGATTGGAGAATGTTTCAATCGAGGATATTCTGAGCTTGAAATCATCGGGTGGGTATTGCAGAGTGGTGCGGGTGGTTGCAGATCAAGCTAATAAACTACTGGAGGAAGCAGAAGTCGGTAAATCATCGTTGCCAGGTTTAGGTCCATTGTTTGTGCAAATCATAGTGGAGCTCTACCGCACGTACTTGGTCAAATTGCAACAACTTAATTATGACAACCTTAGTTCAGAGACTGGAGACCGAGTGAAAATCAGCCCCTTTCAAAAGGTAGGGGCTTCGGTCAAGGCACTGTATGCGGTAATATTTTCTCCATGAACACAGATATGCAGTATCATCTAGAGTCATCATGAAATTATCATTCTGTCAACAAAAACAAATCTACCAATTCCGGCCATGCTTTAAAGAGTTGTGATCAATCGCTTCACTTTCACTAATAAAGACAAGGTTGTGATCATCCTTGATCTTTTTGGCTTTTGCAACTGCACCCCATTGCTGATAACACTCGTATGCTCGTGTGTAACATTCAGTGGCCTGCACAAGCTCAACTATGGAAGACAAGTAATCACCCATAAATTCTAGAGCAAGTCCCTGCTCATGAACAAAACCATTGTCACGCGCAGCTTTAGCTGCATCTTCGTACTTCTTTATAGATTCACTCCTCTTGCATTGACTGGCTTCATACTCTGCCTGGAGAAGTTGAAGTTTATTTTCAAAAGTGCACGGTGAATGTGGATGCCATAGCTCCATTTTATCCAGCATTTTCTTTCCCTCTTCAAGATGAGATTCTCCGTGTCCATCACGATACATCCGGAATGATGTCAAACCCTGGTAGAAGCAATGAAATATTAGTTGAATTTTTGGAGTCTTTGATGTTGGGTAGGACCAAGCCTTTTCAGACAGTCTAGCTGCCTTGGTATAGTTACCGGAGTGAAATGCGGACACAAATCGAATATAAGCTATGGATTGAAGTTGTTGGTTGTTCTTCTTCCTTTTGGCCTCTCTGAATAAATCTGTACCATTTGAGAAGGCACCTTCAAAATAGGAATAAGGATCATCTGATTTGCCCATCAACTCATAGGTGAGTGAGATGTCAAGCACGGCATATTTGGCAACTGCTTTACTATACTTTACCTGGTCATTCAGTGAAACACAAGCAACTGTTGGTGAGATACAGACATGGGTGAAAAAAAAACAATCAAACAGATTAGTGTTCGAGCATACCATCAAATTCATGGTGTTGCTGTACGATAGTGCAAGCTCAGATAGCTTGTTGCCGCGGTAAAAGCTAAATCGCCAAGATTGAAGAATTGACCACATTGCCGAATCGACTTCTCCAATTTTCATACCAGTGTCATACAAGTCCATCAATTTCCTTGACAATAAATTGAGTGGCTTGGACCAAAGAAAAAGCCATCCATAAAGAACCAAAGATGCTCGAATGTGTGGTTTTCGTGATTTGGCCAAAATTTCTTCTGCCACATTGCCCCAATGCTTTCCCGAATCATACTTTTCTTGAATTATAATTCGGAAGAAGCCAAATGTTGAGAATGCTGCTGCAGATTCTTCACAAACGATGCCATTATTAAGGGAGTAGTTGACCAGAGCACAAGTCACTAGAGACTTATTGCATTAATAACAATGTGAAGAAAAGGTTTAGTTCAACAAAAAATAGATCAATGCCAAAGAGAACGTAGCCGAGACTCACAAAGAAGGGACTCCCAGTTTGGTAGCATGCGACCATTACTCCTCCAATGATATTTAATATATTTCGCTTCATTGAATCGACCACAGTTGATTTCTGAATATTTATGATATCTTCAATAGAATATTTGGAAGCATTCTTCTCTGTCTCGATCATAGTTTCTGCTACATTGCTTGGGGTGGGATTGGATGGAATATCAAAGTTGAGGGCCCGGACAATGGACAAACCACGAGCAATTGTATCTTCATGCTCCCCAGCAGACTCAAGAGACCTCAAGATCATCAGTTGAGCAAAAAGACTCTCTTCAAATGGCACGTTTTGGATCACAGCCTCTGCAAAATGATTGGGGTCCTCCAAGTTAATACCTGCAGGATCCCTAATGGCATGTGAGGCAAATGCTGCAGCTTCATGCAACTCCCGACACAATTTAGACGATTTCTGGGACCATGGATCTTTCCCAAGAAGACTGATTCCCTTTTTGCAGTAATGCAGAGCTGCCTCAAAGTTTGATTTATCCTTAGCTGCCGAAGCTGCCCGTAGGTTCCAACCAGCATATCGTACACATAACAATTGATTGTTGATAATTTGAGAACTTGCATTATTTATCAAATCAACAGCAATCAGCAAGACTGCTGATGCCAATGCCACGTCTTCAGTTCTCTCCCTTTCGCCAAGATTGAGTTGTTTAACAGTTTCTTCAATGCCTAATCTATCAGTATCTAGTGCAGCCTTGGCGCCAAGAAAAGTACCAAGTTTGAACTGGAGAAGACTACGCTCTTCTGGGGACATCTTTGAGGTAACAGCAAGGTAAATAATATCGTGAGAAAATTTTACAACTTTGCCAACCCTCTCTAGCTCCAGGATTCCATCCCTGACAAGTCTGCCAAGGGAAGAATGCAAGTCTACTGATTGCACTCCAGGACAATCCTTGACAAGACTGAGTATTGAAAGATGTGATTGCATCCCAAAACAGCATATGATTCTCAAATTTTGTTGGTCGACATCTGGCAGAGAAGACAAATTTGACACAATCAAACTGGCAACACTCTCCAACGTCTTGATGGAGTCAAGTCTATCCAGATCATAATTATGTCGGTGTAATCTTGGGCTGTATGCTATTGTTCCATCTCGAACAAGTGAATTCAGAAGTTGGACAACGAATATAGCAACTAAACATAAAAGAGAGAGCACGAAAAATCGATTAGATATGGAAATATTGGAATCGCGACTGGGTAAAGTGAACTTCTTACGCCCTGAAGTCTTCTTATGTATAACATCGGTAATATCCACAACCAATCGCTCAGGAAGCCTGAGCTCGGTCATGATCATGTCCATCACATCTTGCCGGTTCAGGCTAGATAACTCTATATCAGTCACATTGACGTTTCTATTCGCTTTGAGACCTTTGTAGTGCATCATTAGGGGGTGGATTCCAGATACCTCCTTAGGTCTATATGTTGATACGCAGAGACAGCGTTGCCTGTGATTGCCAGAGTGAATTATCACTTCATTCACAAGTGCGAACATCAGTGGATCACACCTGAGTGAAGGTCGATGATTGAAATAAATGAGATTTTGCTGTTGCTGTTGTTGTGGCTGAATATTGAAGTCTTCAGAAAGCAGATAGCGATACTCTTACCATTGAATGTCGTCCAAGTGCAGCAGGACAAACCGATCCAAACTGAGCAATGCAGAAATAAGTTTAGACAGCAACCATGCCAATTGCCAAGATTTCGATTCTTTCTGGGCAATAAGAGTTGGGCTTGCACCTCGATCACATTCATTGATAAGGTCCCTTATTCTGGGTATGAATTCTGTCAGTTTGACTAAGCTTGACCTATCAATTGCATCAGTGATCGCTTTTGTTGCTCTGAGGCTGTACTCTACATCTCTTTCATTACCCCCATCCCTCATTGCAACTATACTGGCAATCAAGCTATCAAATAGAAGAGAAACACGTTGTCTTGATTCGTGCTGGGTACCTCTTTCAAACTTAGTTTTTGCCACGATCCAGCAACCGTAAGTTGATAGAAAATCACTTACTCGTTGCACCATGTGAGTCTTTCCAGCACTACGCGTGAAAAGATTGCAAAGAAAGTATTTGATGAATCATACTGATCTGTCATGGGACAATGCTGTAACTGGTACCGAAAAGACTTACCCTGCCACTCCCTTAACAAATACAGTTTCTGCAGGAGAGAGTACATGAGTTGAGCCTGACTTTTTTGCAGATTGTTCAATGACAGTTGAAACTGAAAGGAGTTGTGACATTTCTTTCTTATGGCCATAATATCTCTGTCCAAAAAAAAGCTTGAAATCAGCATCTGCATTGTGCAGAAAAATATTTGGATGTAATGACATCTGTTCTAGGTCTTGAACCACTTCTTCGAATGAATGGAATGGGAAGTCTGCCCTACCATCGGTGCCAGTATCAATCATATCTGATAACATCCTACAAACAGGTACAGAAAAATCCCCCATTTCCATTAGCTTGGAAAATAAAGATACCTCTTCCCCCTTTTGATACTTGGAACTGACGGAAAAGCTATCAGTACTATTGTTTGCCTCAAGACTTTGAGTAGCTCCTTCTTTTGGATATGGAAGTTTCTTATTTCGCGAGAATATTGCATAGATTAGTCGTCCAAGATGCTGCAACTTTGATTCCATACCGTTGCTGTTTAACAGATCATGACGGTTGAGTGTAGGATTCAACATGACTGACAAGAGGAAACAATTATAATTATTCTCCTTTTGTCCATTCTCTCCATTGAAGCAACTATAAAATCCAGAAGTTGATAGCTCCACGCATATACTCTCTAGTTGCAATGATGAGAGATGATCTCCAGCCCCAATGGAGTCACACCTCGCAAATTCCTTCGCCAACAGCAAGGATATCTTGACAGCGTTGTAAAGGCTTGAACTTGAATCTTTTTCAATGCTTGACTGTACGCCGATCTCGTTCTCGTTCTCACCCCGGAAGGAGAAGGTATATGCATCCAAATGCCCCGACGCGATCAACTCATGAAGCGTTATTGTAACACTTGCTGGGTCCATGGTGTCATTGAATAATGATAGCACACATTAACGACGGATATTTAAGCTTCCGCCCTCCGAGGCCCCACGGTTTTGGACCTTCCCTCTTCCCCCAAAGTGAAAGCCTGCGAGGGGGGGGAGAGAGGGGAGGAGCTAGCTGAGCAGTGAGCAGTGAGCAGTGAGCAGTGAGCAGGAGCAGGAGCGAGCTGAGTGAATCAAGGTGAGTCAGGATGGAGTGATCCAATCAAGGGAATGACAGTATGGGGAGGCAAGCTACTAACAAGGGCGATAATCACCA
>JALLOX010000171.1:0-14441 GCA_036939695.1 Thalassiosira ordinaria | reverse complement strand
GGTGTGATGAGGTCAGGAGAGCCAACCATTGCTGCAGAAGTGTTCCAAAACCTTTTTGTCATGTATGGTTACTTATTGCCAAAGTTAAGTACAAACACAGCTGAATATACTTAGTGGGAAAGCCATAGCTGATACTCTGTGCATCCTCTTCAATGATTTTGAATCAAATGCGGTAGAAACAGGTTATTGTGGTTGATCAACATCATTTAATTAAGGGCATCCTTGTTTTATATACAGCAAACAGGACACGCCCTTGGTTAGCAAAGGTGAGGACTGCTCCGGCTATTTTGCCTAACCCCCAGCTAGAACTTCATCTTTGCTCTGCTACAAAAACTGCACCTTTTGGTGTCGGACCCTAACAATCTACCTCACTGCTTGTGTTAATCAACCCATGACTGCTATAAGGTGACCACATTATTTGATGCACTGAAAACAAGAAAAATTGCCAGCATCTTCACTTGGAAAGGTTTTGCCCTCGCCCTCCACAACCCCTTGCCACTGCGTCTTAGCGGAGAACCATTCCGGCAAACTTGATACGAGCCCTTTTGGTGGCTCTCTAAGTCCAAACTCACCTGTTATTTGTAAAGATGGCAACCCCAGGTTAGACGTATTGCAACCGGAGATTTCATATTATTTATGAGCCTTTTGGGCTCCCAGTGCATCTGCATTTAATTTCCCTTTCTTTTGTGTGTCCATCATGCTGCAACGCTAATAATGATCGTTCCAGAAGCTCACCTACCCAAGCAGACTCGTAGGTGTGCGGCTCTTCAATGGTCGTTCATCAATGGTATTATAGAGAACCCTATTCATGTACGAATTGGTCCAAACAAAACACTCGGATTGATGTCATTTTGTATTCCACCGATACATGCGTGTCAACTCTTAACGACCCATGAAAATAAATCCTATCAACCATATGTAAAGTATCCATTCAATAGTTTATCGTTATTTGTACGAATCCTTTCATACGATTGTACATTGATGGAATACGGATGGATGCTGCACTAATTGATTCTTACAGCATCAGATCAAAGTACGCCAACGGTTCAATATTCCATCATATTAATTTCATAGCATACAAGTAGTGCCCTCGGAAGCCTCGGCGGGAGGCTCCATCAGTGTACAACATTGTGTAAAAAATGTAAGTCTACTTATTTTAGAAACTAAGGCCCGTCAGCTGGCCCCCAAAGCTGTTTCAAGACCGAACGGGTGTGGAGAATGAAGTTCCAGCCTATGGGATTAACATTTAACATAAGGGGTCGGAAGGACATCATCGTCGAACGAGATGTCCATTTCCGCTAGCTTTGCTCTAGAAGGCATCGGGTTGAAAGTTTTAATCACACAGGATTCCCAGGGGTCTGGAAAACAAGTAAGTTGGTAACTGTAAAATATAAGACTATGGTAGATAGTATAGAGGATAGCCAAATGCAGAATTAGATTGTAGCTATCACTGCACTGCAACAGGTACAGCCGCTGTGTCTTGGATCAAATATTTGATCCAAGCGCTGTGTAGTCAAATTGTTTATTGCGTGTGTTGTCCCTGTAGGTATGTTACCGTGAGAAGCAATGATGCAATTCTGCTGACTCTCTGTCACTGCCGCTGCATCACAGAGCTTGATTGAGAGTTGAGAGTTGAGCAGAGGGCGCGCCAAAATCCAAAGACGGGAACAATCAGGGGTGTTCATCGAATGAAATAAGTTTTATAAATTTTCTCCGACCCCACAAAACATTCCCACTTTTCGCTCCAATCCCGAACGTGACCACGATCCACATACAAAAACCTCACTACCTTAGCAAAACTTACTTAACAAACCCACCGCACACAAAAATCAAATCAAATCGAGTCACAGGCTTTCACACAGTTTTTCGGCGACAAAAAACGCCAACTGCCGCCAACAAACCAACGATGATGGCAGTAGCGCAGCGCCGGCCACTATGTACAAAAAGAAATCAATCGCAATCGCTCGCAACTCGCAACTGAATTCAACTGAAATCAAGATTTCTGTTGACAAACGGCAAAACGATGCCGGGGCATGAATTCGATCTCGCCAATTTTGTGTTTCCATCACGATAATCGCATGCATCCAATCCATCTCAACAGAACGCAATGGTGCCATGATGGATCCACTTTTTTGTTGGAGGGAGATGAAATGAGAAAGCAATAAAAGCACGCACACATCTTGTGTCCATCATCTCTTCGCTTCCGTCCCTTCGATTACTTCATTGACGACTTGTTGGCAGCAGCTCTCCCACGCTCAATCGAATCAATCCATCAATAACTCAGCATGAATCGGGTAGCACGCTCCAGAGCGCCATTAGGCCAACGCAATGTCAATGTCGAAAACGGAAGCTCCAACTCCAATGGCAAGTCCACAATCCTGCCACGAAAGGACTCTTCGCGATCCAATATTTTCCAGCGTCAAACATCCACTCACAGCGCCACGGGAAGCATGACGGGCAGTGAGATTTCGTCTGGAACGGGTGTCTCGAGTGCTGGCGAGGGCAACAAGGCATTCACGAGCATGTCCAGCGAGGCTTTACGAAGGGCGATTAGCAATGCTTCCAGTGCAGCGAATAATAATGGCAAGGAGGGCACTGCTGGAGCAGGAGGAGAGACGGGTGGTGCGATGAAGAGACAACCATTGGGAACATCCAAGCAGCAAAACATTCCATCCAATGCTCCTGCTCCATCACTCAACAGCAAGCAACAGCCTGTCACCAAATCCTCCTCTTCAACATCCGAACCAATCACGATTGTCGAACACAGAAAACGTCCCTGCGGAGATGGATACACTGTTCACAAATATTTACGTGGGAAGTTATTGGGTAAGGGAGGATTTGCCAAGGTTTACAAGGTGACGAGTTTGGATACGAATAAGGAGTATGCTGTCAAGATTGTTCCCAAGGCGAATTTGGTCAAGAGTCGTGCTAGACAGAAGGTGAGAGAATGAACTTGCTTCTTGGTTCATGCTTTGTTCATGTCAGTGAGAGCGGAATGATTGATGGCTTGGGCTTTGCTTTGATTAAAGCTCCCTTGAGAACAGTCTGAACTTGATGCATTCCCATGTTCACTTTTCTCACAAGCATTCTCTCCTCTCTTTCAATCTCTTACCATACTTTCATTACAATTCATACAGCTCCAAACCGAAATCAAGATCCATCGAACAATGAAACACAGCCACATTTGCGAATACAAGCATTTCTTCGAAGACAAGACCAACTGCTACATCCTCCTTGAACTCTGTCACAATCAAAGCATCAACGAAATGATCAAACGTCGCAAGTCTCTCACGGAAGAGGAGACGCGTCTCCTCATGCTCCAAATTGTCGATGCCGTCACCTTCATGCATGATTGCAATGTCATCCATCGTGATCTCAAGCTGGGCAATCTCTTTTTGTCAAAGACTATGAATATCAAGGTTGGCGACTTTGGCTTGGCATGCCGTGTCGATTCCACGGATGAAAAGCGCAAGACCATCTGTGGTACACCCAATTACATTGCCCCCGAAGTCATTGAGGGCAATAAGGAAAAACGAGGGCATTCCTTCGAGGTGGATATTTGGAGCATGGGTGTCATTTGCTTTACAATGTTGGTGGGTAAGCCTCCGTATGAGAGTAAGGATGTCAAGAGTACGTATCGGAGGATATTGGCGAATGAGTATAGCTTTCCTGTGGGTAAGGTTTCGGAAGATGCGAGGATGCTTATTGGGTCGATGCTTCAGACGGATCCTAAGATGAGGTACGATCATTCTTTGTGTAGTCTTTGTTGAGTTTGGTTCTGTTGAAGTTAGCTTTAAAGATTCACTGATTCTCTCTCTTTGGTTCGAACTCAACTTTTCAACAGGCCATCACTTGACGAAGTGCGTCAGCATCCATTCTTCACCATGCACCAAGTTCCAGGCTCGCTTCCGGCCACGTGCACGCACAGTGCACCTCTTTGGTCGACCGATGAATTCGGTGAGCTCAATGCCATCAAGCCAAAGAGCGCTCTTGACATTAATCTCTCCAAGAGTAACGGCAGTTTCAAGCGACTTGACCATGTTGCCAGTTCTGTGGCGGGATCCTTGAAGGGTGCCGCTGGCAGTGGCAGTGGCAAGTCTGGAGCGGCGAAGAAGGCTGGGTCTTCCTCCAAGCTTGCATCAGCTGCGGGTGCATTCAACATTTACGAGGAGGAGGAGAATGATCAAGTGGAATGCAAGCTTGATCCTCAAAGTAAGGCTCTTGCTGTTGAGTCAAAACCGGTGACTAAGTTAACGGATCAAATGGCTGCATGTGGAATTGAGGATGAGGCACGGGATTTGCCGCCTGGATCATCGCCGCTGCCATCCGCGACCGTACCCATCACATCGCCTGCCTCAGTTCAACACAGTGGTCAGAAGCAGATCACTCCTTCACGTGAAGAGGTCACTTCTTCGTCTGGTGTCAAGTCTCCATTAGCCCCCTCGGATGACTTGCAGGAGCTTGTGATGATGCACAGCCGATTAGAAGAATGCTTGACCAACTATGAACGGATACAGAATGGAGGGGCCAAGGTCGAGTGTCCACTGACGGGAGGCGAGGTCTGGGGTGCAAAGAAATGGGTCACGAGATACGTGGACTACACGAGCAAGTATGGACTGGGATTCTTGCTTAACGATGGAACTTCGGGCGTGTACTTCAATGACTCGACCAAGGCAGTGCACTCCTCGACTGGTGACAACTTTGTTTACGTCGAACGAAGGAAGACTGGCGCCGGCGGAGAGGTCAGGGAGCCCGTGTCCATGTACACCTTGACAACTTACCCGGAGGATACGTTGAAGAAGAAGGTGACGCTATTGCAACATTTCCGCAGTTACCTCTTGGAGCAACAGAAACGCGCCGAGGAATCTGGTGAGGCTGAGCCTCTATCTTCCAACTTTGAGGAGAGGCAAGATGCGGCTGCAGGCATTTCACGCGATGGCGCTGAACAGGACGATGCCATGTCGTCACCAATGATATTCATGAAGAAGTGGATCAAGACCAAGCACGCCATGCTCTTCCGCCTGAGCAACGGTACTGTCCAGGTGCTATTCTACGACATGACGGAGGTTCTCATCTCATCAGAGGGGAACCTTATTACCTATGTCGATAAGGACAAGAATCGGTTCGTGCACAGCATTGCGGAGATTGCCAATAAGCAGCATGGGGATGTTTCGAGGAGGCTCAAGTATGCCAAGGAGATTTTGTCTCAGTTGATTTCGGCATCCAAGCGCTGAGATGAGATTATATGATGTAGATAGTATTGGTTAGTATCGGAGGAGATGGATGCAGCGGAAAATAGACTATTGGCCTGTGATATGGAGTTGCAGGTATCGAGAGTGTATGGGCTATGCCTGGTAAAAACATAATTATAATAATGATGGCATCTATTGATTTGAGAAAGATGTTATCCCTCATTGACAGCTCACGAACAAAGAAATAAAACGGGTTTCCAAACACAGCAGACATGTTAGGATGGCAAGTACACTCAGTTAGTTGAATAATCAAGAAAGACGATGGCTCACTGGTGGACGAGGCTGTGTGATACTCGTTTATGCTTAGAGAATTTTCTAACAACAGAGAGAGCTTTTCTATTCTGGTAAGGATACCATATGAGCAAAAAACACTTAATGCTTGTGCATGGATAGTTCAAAAAGAAGTACGAAAGGCTTAAAAAGAGAATGGTTTCTTTTGTCCTGCCAAAAGTGCTAGAGGCAACGGCCACGTAAAATTGATTGGTGTCTTTGTAGGCCATGATCAGGGTCTGAGGGGGGTTGGTTGGTATGGCTTGGAACTTGCAGGTATCGAGAGTGTATGGGATTTGCCTGGTAAAAACATAATTATAATAATGATGGCATCTATTGATTTGAGAAAGATGTTATCCCTCATTGACAGCTCACGAACAAAGAAATAAAACGGGTTTCCAAACACAGCAGACATGTTAGGATGGCAAGTACACTCAGTTAGTTGAATAATCAAGAAAGACGATGGCTCACTGGTGGACGAGGCTGTGTGATACTCGTTTATGCTTAGAGAATTTTCTAACAACAGAGAGAGCTTTTCTATTCTGGTAAGGATACCATATGAGCAAAAAACACTTAATGCTTGTGCATGGATAGTTCAAAAAGAAGTACGAAAGGCTTAAAAAGAGAATGGTTTCTTTTGTCCTGCCAAAAGTGCTAGAGGCAACGGCCACGTAAAATTGATTGGTGTCTTTGTAGGCCATGATCAGGGTCTGAGGGGGGTTGGTTGGTATGACTTGGAACGTTGGAACTCTGAAACAACATGCACAGACTTGTCCCTCTCTATCTAGAGAGAGACCACACGTAAATTAGATGCCACTTTTTTGTCAAACTTACGATGATATGAGACTGTAATATCAATTGCTATTTGTCTTGGTCTCTAGATCAACCAGGGTTGAATAGGATGTCTGGAGGTGGCTTGAGGTCACGACGCGGAGGGACGCCCTCTTCCCCGTCCCCAGAATTTCTCATCTTACCACTGTAGGTGTGAGTTACCCAGCTTCCACTTACCCAGCCCCTGATACTTTTCAAGCATACTAGCCTCTCCATCCTCATTCCTACGCTTCCACTCGTTCCTTACATCCGTTTTAAAATTATCAGTCGCTATTGCCACCTCATCTAACATCCATACTACAATATTCAAATTGTATGATTTATTCATGGGGTTTCAAGGGGTTTAATGAAAAATTGTTGGGACAAAAACATTTTCACCAATAAAATTATCGGCCTTGCTACTAATACCTGTTTGATAGATTAAGCCAGCAAGCTGAAGACAGCCCAGAGAAGCAGATGCCGTCAAACCAAGGCCACAGCAGATAGTAAGCCAGCAAGCAAGAGAGCTAAACAAACGAGCCCAGACTCTGCAGACCAAAGCAGATAGGGACCATAGAAAAGTAGAGACCCAGCTGCAGGCCAAAAAATTATGTGCCAACAGAGAAGAATCGGATGACAGAGTGACTGAAATTAGTCTTGATGAATGCTAAAAGCAAATTAACTGAAGCACTGCCTTTGAAAGATACAGTGGCAAAAGTCCAAAGCAGCACACGTTTGTTAGGCAGGCTGACAAATGTCACCACGGCAACAAGAGACAATGAAATCAGTATGCACACTACAACCACATAACCTCTTTTTTTAATTTAAAAAAGGCACTCCCTTGATATTTGACTCTTCATAGTGAGCAAGCAATCCACACAAATAGGCACGAGAGTGATGAGACTGTCTAATATGTCTTGGAGCTCTCTATGGGTGTTGTCCAAGAGGACTTGGCTTGGAGAGGCTCCTTGTCAAGCTAGATAGTCCCAACCACATGATGTGAATGAGTGAAGCCATTCAGCAAGATGTAGGGTCAGCCATTTTACAAGCCTGCAAGTGAAGCAGAACCCAAGGAAGCAAAGGCAGCCATTTGCCAAGCAAGCTAGCAAAGCT
Organism: Thalassiosira ordinaria; assembly: GCA_036939695.1. Taxonomy (NCBI): domain Eukaryota; phylum Bacillariophyta; class Thalassiosirophyceae; order Thalassiosirales; family Thalassiosiraceae; genus Thalassiosira; species Thalassiosira ordinaria. The sequence continues at coordinate 6,996 of JALLOX010000171.1, read as the reverse complement.
GAACTAATAGTAGCAAAGCCAGTCACCCAGGTCAGAGGCAGCCGCATCTAGCAAGCTGACAAAGCACGAGATACAAAGGCAGCCAGTAAAAATAGAACACATTGAAGGTTGTGTTGGAGGGTGTCAATGCACCTCTTTACCGTGAGGTGGTGTGGGACAATGCATTGGTGTGGTGCCCTTTACATCAAATTTCACCAACTTGGTCTTCTTTGTATGATCCGGGTTGTACCCCATGTTGTAACTCACTAGTGAGTTTGTTTTGGCCATCCTGCACTAATATGGCAAGGTAATAAAAGATAAATAAATAAATAAAGGTCACCAATATAAAAATTATGATAGTATTTTTCTATCTTGTGTCCTTGTCCATCTTCTATTCAGCAGCCATCCAAAGAGGATGGGATTGATTGTCAGATCAATCCCAATCCCAGGTATGTAGGTGAATGCTGTTAATTGCTCACCTAGTCACGAAACCAAAAAATACGTAAAAAGTGTCCTATGAAAAGGTACCTTGAATGGTATGTTCTTTGGTAGCCCAATTTATTCTCTAAATGTCTCTGACAATTCAAGAGCCGACCCCCCCCCAATAGTTTTTGCAGGAAGGCTCATCAACTATACTATCCTGTGCCCTTAATCTACCTGGAGAGACTAGCCACACTTCTGTGGTGATAATCCCCAAAAAATCTCACAAGGACTGAACCTTACTGGTCGCGTAAGAAGGTGTCCTAGAGAGAGAATTTACCAATACATTTCTATGTACATGAAATACATAGTTGTTTGCATTGTGGCAGTTGGACAGTTCACTCACTCGTGACCAAGGAAGAACAATTTGCCGCCGCCGACTTTTTGTGCTAGATACGCTCTAGATGGTTGAGGTGCAGTTTAGTTTGGCTTCAGGTTTGAGGGTTTTGTTTTCTTGCAGCTTACCTGAACTTTGGTACAAATCCTTGGAGTTTACATCAACTTTTTCAAAACAATTTTACAGCCCCGTAAAATAAAATTCCACAAATTGTGCCGGTATTTTTAATGTCAATTTAAAGTTTAATTTACAGATTTACTGAGCACAGTTTTTGAAGTTTTTTTACTCTATTTAAAGTTACTTATCTACTTACAGGTGCGCCTTATGGGCGAACCTGCAAAACCAGGGAACAATAACTTCTCACTCAGTCATTGCCAGTCACGAACACAGTAGGTAGGTTGTTGCTTGAGGATGCAAAACCATGCATTGGAAGTTTTACTCAAACACCATCAGTACTGGCTTTTTATCAAGTTACCTTTCTTCCCCCCCAATGAGGGGACGGGCATTAGAGGAATGTTGGAACACCCCGTCAGGTCAACTTTTAGGGGTCGTGACCCCCTATTACCTTGTTTTCCGGTCCACCAAAAAGCTCCTTGGGGGGCCTGAAACCCCTGATACCCCGTGGATAGGCACAGACAACTATTCAAGGATCCAAATTGGGCATTGAAAAATTCTTTGCCCTGTCTAAGGGACACTATGACGTAATCAGCATCTGTCCTCTCTGTAAGAGTTCCTCTTTTCCGGCTTGATAACAAATTCGGGGGTCAAGAGTCCCCAGACCCCAGAACCCTTGCTAGTAGGAATCAAAACTCACTGAGATCAAAATTCACCGAGATCTGGGGGTTAGTTCTCACATCTACACGGAAGAAACAAGCAGTTCTGTTTTTTCCAGTTCTGATTATTTTCCGCTGAGTAGCTTGTTCAGAGTGGTTCCAGGCTAATAACGAAGACTGAAAAAATGGAGACTGCTCATACAAATCTACAGAGGAACTCTAAAAGGTATCTTTTGAGCTGAAATACAACGATTTGTAGAGGTTTGCGGTATAGATGGTGCGAGGACGTTTTTCGAAACACTTATCTAGAGCTTAGGTAGACATAAATTACATATTGATGGTGTTTGTTTACTTTTGTAAGTTTCTTGCTGAGAAGTAATGAGTGTTTTGTGAGTGTAGTGCCGGTAGGTGGAAGAGTCATTTGTGGAGATTTTTTTCACCTTCATCTCCAATACAATCTCGCCATGACCAAGATTGGTTTTTGTGCTTGTTGTTTTATGTATGTATTGTTCCAGGCGAACACTTTTTGGGTTTTTGTAGTAAAAGCAACAAAACCCAAAGAATCATTATTTGCTCCCGCTTCAAAAATGAAGAGCAAAATCGTCGTCGTCGTAATAGCATTGCTAGTTGTCTTTTCTTTTTTCCCACCCTCCCTGTCCCAAGGCGTGTATAAAACAGAGGCACGCTTCGGTTGGTTAGGTATTTGACCTACTCATCTTTTTCATCTTTGTATACCGCCATGGGCAAGTCGTCTGGCTGGCCCAGGGCTACTGCTTGGTCATGCATTTGAAGGATGTGTTCGATGATGCAATATTCTGGGTGCTCTCTGTTGTGTATGATGTCATTATCTGTGACAGGCTGTCACAGATCACGTAGGTACGGGCACTAAAATATTATTTGCTAACACCCAATAAAGCCCAATTAAACAACACAATACAATATGTAGTCAATTGAAAGATGATAATCGAATTCTTTCTTGATCTCTCTGTCGGTAGAGCGAGATATGAGGTGCATTTTTACATATCTCAGAATCTAATCGTTCGGTAGTGTCTGTCTCTTGCGCATTGAGATTGGCCTTTTACCCTGCCTTTTGCAATACAGTTGTGATACACTATGCCCCACACGATATGTGCCGCATCACAGTAGTAGCCGCACGAGATAGATCAGCTAGAGCTTTCTCTAGCTTTACGCTCTATGTTAGTTGCAGCATCACACTAGAGTAGGTAGCCTCACAGGATCCTGAGTGCACTGCATGCGGCATAGCGTATCACCACTACTGTATGAAGACCTCGAGCAGAAATGATTTTGTGCCTTGCTTGCTTTCGTTTGTGATCTCTTGTGATTGAAATTAAAATAAAATGTAGTGCCTGCACGGTTAGTTTGACACTACTAAAAGTTTGACACAAACCTGGAGGTACAGAGAGTTGGTTTGATCGAGCTTTGGCATGCATCAGATTTAACAATACAGTAAGTTTGACATTCAGAGCCCTGTACACTGCATGTAAATTTTACTGTGGAGTCACTGTAAACCTGTATCGTATCACATCGTATGACGTCACATTTAGCCTTTTTTCACCGAATAGAATCACTGTGTCTTTCTAGAGATATATCTTTTTTATGCAGGGCTTCGCACAAAGAACTCTAGTCTCACTACACATCACTCCTCACATTATTTTTGGGAGTGCTTGAGAGTGTATGCATTATTATCTATTATTATGCATGCGGTTCATTCTCATGAGATACTCTCTACTATGTACGATTAAGAACGGATAATTTACTGTTCTTGCATGTTCTCGTTTGTGCTTTCTGCTCTTTGACCTCACATTTTTTTCATGCACTTTGTACCAACTACCAAAGGCTGATCGTTGTTTGCTGCTTCATTTTTCTGAGTCAGATCGTACCATTCCTGGCTACTCCAATCCCTGCTGATCAACGATCTGCTCGTCGGCTGGCTCTACATCAAACTCATAATTTTACAGTTCTGCCAAAAAAACATCTTTTCTTGATTCAGTTAGCTTCCTATCCTTCTACCTCTGCCTACGCAAGGTCAACCCAGAAATCATGCATCGCTCGACTAACTCAGATACGCTCGATCGCCTCATCGAGGCACTCAAAGAAAACCATGATGGGGCTGATTCTCTCCTGCCCTCTCTTCAAGCTTTTCACTTGACTTTTGGAATCTTTGACAGTTTTACTCTTGCAAAAGAAAGAGTTCCTAGTCTCTCTGATGCATGCAATGGTCAAGACAATGGTGTGATGTTGAATGAAGATATTTCGATGGGTGCTGCAGCGGCAGAGTTGGATTTGGGTTGTGAGATGGCACGAACTCAGCGCACTGGAGTCCGTCGAGGCCAGCGAGGAGATAATGCCGAGTCATCCAACGTGCCCTTGAAAATTCCCACAAAGTTGTATGATGGACCTTCCTCTGCTCAATTCCCAGATTTGAAGAATGTTGCTTCCGAGACAAGCAGCTCTCGAGCACTGACGACTATGGCTCCCAAGATTAGCAATTCTCCAGCAGCATGATGAGTACATACCAGTTGCAAGTTTATCTTTTATGTAGAACACACTTAAGAAGTAGGACATATTGTAAATACAGTACACTCCAGAATGTATATCGTATTGTATTGAATGCTTCATATGGAAGAGAGGATATCTCAACTTGTACAATCTTCAAGCAACTTTAATGAAGGTCTCACACATACATGGACCTCACCATACTGTATGCGTGTCATACCAATCTCCTGTATCGAATAAGCCATCAAGTGGACGCAAAGATTGATGAAGTAAACAATTGTGATGAAACGGTATTAGACAGGATTTTTTGGTTCATCTAAATATTCTGTAACATGGCAATGCGAAAAAGGAGGAGGGCTTAGTTGCACACCATACTATTACCCGAGGAATACGAAAGCCATCAGTGCAGTCACTTCTTAAGTCCTACCTCTTTCAAGATAAAGTTGATCCTTCTGTGAGCACATCCCTCAATACGTTGCATGATGCCATTTACATGATCAAGCATCTGCGGTATTTGAGCAGCCAAAGGCGGGAGTTTGCGGTCATTATTCCTAGCGAGGAACGCACAACCTTGGTGCTTTGCTCTCGTTGCAAGACAATTGGCCATCGCACAGAGCTGGGTGTATTGCTCGAAGGTGCAGGAGTTTAGCAAGTTGGTCGTTTGTGGTGTGGTAGGTGTAAGGAACAGACGTATTGCTCTGAAGCATGTCAAGTAGCTCATTGGCCAATGCATATTGCTACTGGCTACTCTGTCAGAAATATTTTTTTCAAGAGCTAGATAGTTCCTGGTACTTGACATCATCACAGGAAGATATATCTTCATGCTTTTCTTCATTGATACATTTATCAAACGAGGTATTCATTGAATGATAGAGTGGTTCCCCTGAAGAGCTGGTCTTGATGATATTCACAACAACATTTGCATGGAATAACAGTCAATATTTAAGAAATCTGATTATTTCTTTTGTCAACTGAACATCATTCTCTGGTATGTAGAAAATCATTTGCAGATGCACTTTTATTTGTCTCCAAAGTAGTTTTGAGTCATATATGCAACCAGAGCCAGCCGATCATTTATTGGGGTTTCTCATTGAGCTAAGAAAAGGTACGGGATAATATGAGCAGTGCAAGATAGATGCAATTCTGGCGAGGCGTCCAGCAATGGAATATTTGCGCAGTTCGGTTTTATTCTGTGTGCGTCTATTTTGGCTCTAGGAGATGTGGCTCTGACTTACAGCCGGTACGTCAAATGTCTCTAGTCTCAGATAAGTTTATCTGATAAGAAGAAGATGAACCAAATTTATTACTCATATTAATGAATCTCTAAGATGGTGGGTATGACATCAACTGCATTCAGCTATTGCCACTCTTCTCTCTCAAAGTCATTCCTGATATTTTGAAATACGACTGTTACTTCAATTGTCTAGAGATATTTCCTCTCAAAAATAATGGTAATCGAATCTAATGTACGTGAAAACTTCTCCGATCAAATATAAGCATCAGCAGTATACTATTACTTTATGAATATGATGAGACCACAACATCAGATCCAAGTCGTAAACATTCCCATTCTTCACGCCGCTCTGGCAGCATGTCCCTGTGCTTGAGGGGCACGTTTCTCTCGGCAAATGTACCGTAGCTGGGCCATATCGCAAGCACGTTCCTGTGCTTGCGATGCAGATCTCCTTGTGAGTACACGGGATAAGAGGGCCAATCCATGAATATCATTGTTCCCTTCTCTCATCTGTTCCGCATACTCCATCAATACTGCTTGTGTGTGAATTTTGCGTCGCTCGAATAAGCTTCTTGGATCCTCAAGAACGAGATGTTCCACGCCTACTATCTCGTCTTGAGATACGCCGCATTCTTTGAGTTGCGCCGCAAGTAGATTTTTTGGATACTTGTGACTCTGCTTTAGTAGCTTCATGATTCGCACCGAGGCCCAAAGAGCATCTTGATTGAAACGTTTCTTTTCAGATGCTGAATATGACTTTGTTTTCGCATAATGAGAGTCCTCATCATACAAACGGAGAGTGGATCTATCGTTGAAATGCAACTTCCTAACCTTTGACTTCTTGAAGCATCGAGAAAAGGGAGGGAGGTCCTCAGGCAATTCTCTCGGGCGTGGTAGTGCAGAATCCATTGTTTATTGTTTGCCTTTGAAATAATAAATGTGAGCATCTCGAAATCTAATCGTCCATTCATTCTACAGAATCTTTGCTGGTTCGGGTTGTGAGCAATGTGAGAATTCTCTGTGAAATGTAGAGCGGGGTCTGCATTCTGCATGCATACATTTCTTTGTAAAATGGCATGTAGGATAGAAGTGCCATGGTCATTTTTTCTCTGTTCTCTGTTCATTCATGAACATGAAATAATATTCATAGAGACACAAAATCATTCCCGCGTTGTCATGAAAATGAAGCCTCCAATCTTCTTTCTACAATATCTCTCTAGAGATGGAGCACGATGGAGCCTTTTTTATGAGGGATATGTTCACATTGTACTCAGGGTTCGATATTCGTTTGAGAATATCGTAAAATATTCGAAAAAAGGCGAATATTATCCTCTGCGAATATTGTAAAATATTCATATTCTTTATCTCGACTTCGATATTCCCTTTGTCGCCGAATAATTCAACAGTGAATATTATTAATAATAAAATATTCTATTCTTTCGATTATTGACATCATTTTCAAATATACATATTCCCTTTTCTGTCTTATATATGTATTGCTGCAATATAATATTCTATTCTTCATTATTGGTGTAAAGATATTCGAATATTGCGCGAATATTTTGACAGCAACATCAGACGAGATCAGACGTCAGTCGTCTGTCCTTTTTGCCGCAACAACAACAACAACAAACAGTGCCCACCATGGCACAGCCGTAGCCCTATCAAACGACGGC